>JAVXUL010145842.1:0-14484 GCA_035590515.1 Trichilia minutiflora
TATTATTATCCAAGAAAGCATTGCTATATGAACCAATAACCCAATTTGAAAGGATCTTCAAAATCAAATTTCCTTTCCTTCATGTAATTGATACAGTAGCTACAATTATTTTTGACCTATTACAACCTCAAAAAGGAGGTTGCTTTCGCTCTCAATTTCAAATTACAATTGATCAATTTATGATCTTTGATATCTATATCTATATCTTTATCTATCTATCTATACATATAAAATAAACTCCTTCTCTCAAAGACTAATTGATGGAATATCACGAGACAGAAGGGCCCATAACTCTTTTCACTAGTGCAAGCTAAACCCCGCCAATCTTTTTACACCATATATATATATATATATTATATGCACCAAATATGAATATATATATATATATATATATTCATATTTGGTGCATATAATCATGTTACGAAGGTCAAACTTTAAGCAAACACATAAGAATAAATCATTCACAGCTGGGGGAGAGAATAGAGAACCAATAGCCACTACTTGCTCTTATAAAAAGTTTTGGTAGCTTCTTGCACTCAAAGCAAGTAGGCTTTTTTCTCTCCTTTTTCCCCGTCCCCTTTTTGAGTTTTAGAATAAAAGAAAGTGGTATTGCTTTATGACCGGATGAATTTGGGCATGAGAAGCACCAATCAAGCAAAAGATGACCATTGGTTTTCTCTTCTTTACAATAGAAGAATTGTACTATCCTTTTGTTTTTTTGAAAAAAAATTTATTATATATATTTATGAAAAGATTGAATGTGATGTTTAAAATGGTATTTCCATTTAAAAATGACAAAAGAAATTGTTAAATGTTATATTTAAAAGTAACTCGGAAAAATCTGATATGGAAACACATTTTTTCCTTAAAAAAAATATTCTCTACTTTCCATGCAACATATGTACAAGAATATTGTTTAAAAATAAACTAAACCACTCAATTAATTTGGGTTATCTTTTAAAATTTAGGAATATTTAAAACCAAAAGTATAACACACACTTTTACTTGTTAGTAAATATTTATATATTTTTTTCTTTTTTATATCGACTATCCAATAATTCTGTTCTATATCAATTGTATAACATCTTAATTTTAAGCATACTCTTAATAATAAGAACAAAAATTATAAATAAAATATAGAATTACCTTCTTGATAAATTTTCATTCATTTCACCCTAATAAAAATTCTTCCTACATAAGGATCATCAAGAAGTTAGCTAGTCCAATTAGTATAGAGACACTTCCCTAATTATGAAAGGAGGCACCGCCCCATAGGAAAAAATTTCACATTTTTTTTTCCATTGATTTAATTTGATCAAAATAGACAAATGGAAGATGCCAAAATTCCCACCTCAAAAAGTTTATTTGAAAGAACATGGCATCTACTTCCTTCAACTTTTGGAGAATCCTTAGGAATTTCTAACAATAGAAAATCCCACTCAGAAAGAAGCAAGGAAAATAGAAAAAAAAAAGGAAGCTACTTTTCTCCACCAATGGTGTGAAAATTTGGCTTTGTCAAAAGCACTTATGCTGTGTGTGTGTGTGTATATATATATATATATATGCTTTTCACACAAGCATTTAAACTACTTTATTGGAAGAAATTAAGAAAGAAAAAGAAACAGGATTCTAAGCATGACCGACCCTTTTGGATACATATGTGATGACTAGGAATTAAAACATTCATATGCCTACGTGAATCACTTAAACTTTACATTAATTTGTCAAGTTAATGAGAGAGTATAATTAAACCATAAAGTTAAAATTTAAAATGTGTTTTTAAAAGTTGAGACAAATCTTTTGAGTTACCCATCATCAAAAAGGGACCTACCTACTACATTACTTAATTATATATAATACAATATATAATTAGTGAGAATATATAAGATTATAAATTAATAAGATGCTATAGTAATTAAGTGGTTGGTAATTATGACTTTGGTTTACGCATTTTATAATCATGTCTAATTCTAATTTTCAACAAACTTTGCATGGCTATTCTAAACTATTTAAATTTTTTCTTTTAGGAAAAATTAAATTATTGGGTTTATGCCATTTCTTTTGTTAAAATTTTTAAAACATTTTATAATCATATCTAACTCTAATTTTCAACAATATTTGCATGGCTATTCTAAAATATTTAAATTTTTTCTTTTAGAAAAAAAATTAAATTATTGGGGTTTTGTCATTTATTTTGTTAAAAAATTTAAATTAAAAAACAATGATCCATTCAAGGATTGTTAATTCAAAGCTCTAGGAATTTTCATTTTTTATTTTTTTAACTTTTTAAAATTTTGCATAAATAATTTACTATTTTATTACATTTTACACCTTCCCCCCCTGAAGATTGCATTACTTAAAAGAAGCACTTCTTCTATAGCTAGCCTTTAAACTTCTTGTTGCAATTTTACTTAATAAAGTCCTTTATTCTTTTACATGGCTTTCTATTGAAACAAAGCAAGTTACAAAGTTTATCCACTCCCTTGTGAAAAGATTAAAGATGAGTTTTAATAAAAGTAAAATACAAGCATGCTTATACATATCCAACTTTTATTCCAATTAAGTGATTCTCACATATATCATTGCAAATCCATCAATCTCTTACAGGACCCTACTCATTATGTATTTATTTATTATATTTAATTATTTAAAATTTTCATTATTAATTAACTTTAAATTTGGGGGCAACCCACTCTTAACTATAAACATAAATGCCAACTGGGCCATCACTACTGTACTTCTTTGTTTTCATCGTTCAATAAATCAAACTATTAGGTGGCAGATTCAATACTCAGGGGACCTCGAAAAAGACAAGAATATATCGCACTTAATGCAAACATGTTCAATTATTATTTTGGTGGATAGTAATCAAATTTAAAGGGTTCTCCCGATTTCTTTCTTTATCAGATTCTGAGATGTTAATATTCGAATATGATTAATGATAATAAATAAACAGTTAAATTTTACTAAATCAAAATTAATGTTTTATTTATATAAGTCGATTTTAATGTAGAATGATTCGTTAATATTCAAATTTTTACGTCCAAACAACTAAAAGGACAGCTTTAAATTAATAATATTGTAAAAATGGCTTTTCAGCAATGTCGTTAGGAAAGATTCTGCTACTGCTTCTTCTGTTTGTCAATGGAGAGCAAGACAGAAAAGACAACCCCAATAATTCATGCATTGTATATCTATATACATACATATATTCCTCCCTTTTTAATTTCAAATGTAATAATCCCTAGATTAAGGGCACAAATCAAGTTCCATTAATATTTATGATTAATTAATTAATTAAGTTTAATCAAACAAAGCATAATATCTTTTGCACTGTTTCCTAACATGCGAATGGAAGTAAAAATCAAACTGTGCATGGGAGACAAAGCTGGCTTTGCTGTGAAGGATATGAATTAAAAAAGAGAAACTTAGAAACTTTAGAGTTTGCTTGTGTTTGGTTTATGTCAGAAAATATATATAATGTAAAGTGAATGTGCGGTTTGGTTGGGCTGTCAACTTCTTGTGTTGTGGTCCTAAAGAGAGAATCCAAATCTTCGTGAAAGTTTCAAATTAATCAATCCATATTTTTTGGTAGAAAAAAAAATCCATATAATATAGGAGTGTATGGAAGATGTCTGTCTCTCTGAGTCTGAGCTATGGAATGCAATCCATAAATATAAAGAAACATGTATCTCTTACAATATATATCTTCAACAGTAGATAAACAGATATTGATTGAATTTTTTATTTGGAGCCTTGGTGATAATCAAACAGCATATGAGATTATCTCAAGAGTTAAGAACAATGAAGATACTGATATGTGTAACAACTGTGCATTTATATTACTTAAACCCAGATTTTATTCGATAATTAATTAAGACTGTGAAAGATGTGATTTGTCAATACCTCGTATTTGAACCTCAACGTTGTTCAAATCGAATTCTCACTAATTTATCAGTTGTTAATCCCGATCTCATTAAAATAGAATCAACATCTTGTAAATTAGAGTCAATATCTTGTGGTTGTGTCTGAAACGCAAGGTCTCCTTTAATGGGTATATCTATAGTCCTATCCCATTTGGTATCCTTGATGTCCATGTTTTACAAGAGAGACTATTAAACATAATAACTTTAGTTTTTGTAACACTCCAGATTTTTGGAGTGATACCGGTTAAAAGTAAGATTGATCCCGTCACTTTCAATCTCTTATTAATATAAAGACACATAATAACATGATTGTAACATGTTATATACATATTACATACTCATACAGAGTTTAATTAAGTTCATCGACTATTGAAACTAGACAATATAGCAACTACAAATCTTAACACTAATCAACAGATTCAATATCTAGTTTATACATATAAAAAAATCAAATAGACTTGTACAAATTTATACATGAGCTAGAACTTGTATCACATAATAGGGTTATTATGCCCAATATAAAACACATATGCATGAGTAGACTCATTCTAATAATTGCACGTGGATACCCACCATCATTTGATTGTCTTGCAAAATACCTATTTAGAAACCTAAATAACCTACAAAATTGTGAGGAGATAAGTCTTGTGAGAGGCTTAGTTAGTGGATAAAACTTATAATGATTATATACTTAAGACAGAATCAAAAGTTATAATTAATAGCAGAATTTATAAAGTCTAAATCCATTTTCAAATACTAAAATTATGATGTCAAACCATTTATTTCTTTTAAAATGACTTTTATATTAAAGGATTTCTCATATAATAAGTATGCATTATTCGTAAAATTGATAATCAGCTTTCTTGAAAAATAATTATTTAAAAAATATATTTGTATACATGTATACTTATATAACACTATACGGATGTTAGAAATAACAGAACTATATATATATATCAAAAAACTCATTCCATTATAAGATTTTTGTAAAAGTCAGAAATTTATTTTCAAAAATTCAGATATACACAAAAGATATATATAAATACTAGTTATTAGAAATCAGAATAAAAAATTCATGTACAGGAATATGCAAATATTGTGCATATATCAGAGTAGAAATCAGAAATTAAAGATTAAAAACAACAAAAAGTCATATATGTATCAGAACTTATGCTACATGAATATGTAATAGAACAGACTATATCCGAATCGGATGAATAGATGATTACCTGTAGCAAAACAAGAGTCAATATTTAGAGTTATACACTTGATCGGACAGAGAGAATTTGAGCTCACATAATATTTAATTCTTTACTTTTATTTAACAGGAATCTTATGCTTTTCTCTTTCATTAACCGATCAATACAAGTATATCTAGTTACTATTCTTCTATCCAGTTTAAGATAACTTTGTATTATTTCATACTCTCGTAACTGTCTTCCACTCTTAGCTTTATACTATTTGAACAGGGTTCCATTCATATTACTTTCAAGAATTCTTCGTACTAGTATTTTATTACATATAACCTAGTTAATATATTCTTAGAATTTGTATATCAAATATATACTCATCCATTTTAGTCACAACTAATCTCATCCTATTTCAACTCTCAAATAATTTCTCACAGTACCTCCAATCTACCACTATACAAACTCTGAGCCATGTTATCGATATCTAGGTCATTTTTATACACTTGAGCATGGATATAATTGTTCTAATTGTATCCAGACATCACTAATTATTCTTTCAATAAATCTAATTACATGTAGGTAAATCACATCCCTTTATACACTTATGCTAACAAAATAGCACTCAATAGTTATAGATATCACACACACACATAAATGACAGTTCTTTTCTTCTAATATCAAATATAGATATTTTAAAATGCTTTTTTATTTTTTTAGAAAGAGAAGGAGTTGCTGTCTTAATTAAGCAAACGCAACCTAGCTATCATAACTCATATACACTCAACCTATGATATGACAAGATCATACTAAATATCTCGATCTATATCTATCAGTATCAGAATCGGCATAAGTCTAATATCACTGAAATTTGCAGACACTATCAGAATCATAATGAAACTCCACGCATTTCCATAATAAGGAGTAATTTGTTGTCACGTAGATTTTATATCATACATATTCATCACTTCATATGAAGTGAGTTGAATCTCATATAACGGTCTACGATTTAACAAATATCAAGTTACATAGTATTTCTCATATCATATGTGAGTTTACATATACGCTCTAGAACATAATGTGAATCTATACAGTTTTGGTTAAAGTACTGACAATTTCTGCTCACCTCAAATCTTCATTATACTATAGTGAACAACCTATTCCACATAAAGGTCATACTCAGGGATTTAACTTCCTAATACACCTTGAATACTATATCTAATAATATGATTATAACTGAGAAGGGTTTGACTCTATCTATCTGAATACATCTAGTCATTAGAATTCTATGCACTGTTATCAATCTACTTCTGTAAATCATAAAACTCATGTAAATTGGCATGCCTTATATGATCAATTATATATACTTATAATTACGGCCATTCCTTTGCTTACCTTACATTCTCCTCTCATGTTCTGAATCACTGAGCTATCCTCAATAAAATATTTATTTAAAATATTCTCTAGAACCAAATCTTTTTCTCATCCTTGTATCATATGTACATACATTTCTATATCATACAATCTATATATTAAATACCATCACCTATGTATCCTGAACTTATGCAATGTAATTCAATAAAATATACACATTACTATTTATTTCTGACATGAAATCAAAGAACCAGTTACAAGCTGTAAGAACAAATCCTCTAACATAAATCATACACTGAATCACATATACAATTATTATATATAAAATTTTATATACATATTCGACATTTAATGATCCACAACCAAGATTCATTTACAGATGCAAAACCACAAAATTATTCTATACAATATGCTTACATAAAGTATTCATATACCCTTAGTCTTGAAACCTCTATTCTACTATAACTTACATAAACTACTACTCATATTCCAGGTTGTCTCATTAATCCATGGGTTATAATTCTTTAAAATCTCTGCTTCTTATCAATAAGTCTAAGTTTCACTTCTAATTTATATTTCCTATTGCATCCTTAATAAATCTAGTAATTCTACTTACTTTGATTTATTCATTTACATCTTCTTATCCAGTAACTTTCTAACTTACTAGTTTTTAGTCTCAATAATCCTATCATATACAAGGGTACATAACTAATCATTCATCTTTTGATCGTCATTATAAACACCAATATTTCTTTGTAATATTCTAAGCTATCATAAAAAGGTTCTAGAATATTCTTCTAATGAACTGAAAATTTACTTAACCTTATCCCTCTGAGTCCCTTCTAATTCCTCTTTTAGAATATCATCATTTCTATCATTCCTTTTCTAATATTAGAATTTGACCTCTAGAAGCTCAAGAAAATATTTTAACTCACAAACTTATTTAGATCCATTTTCTCAAGCTTTTCTTAATTCCTTATATTACCAGATAGCAAACCTACTATTTAATTTGGCTAAATGCATCATAACTTGTTACCATTAACTTAATCTGAAATCCCATCCTAATCATAGCTGTATTTAATAACTGCTATACTATCGTTAAGTTCTTAACTATTTAAGTATCTTTTATTATTAGGTTATCTTATCACCCTATTGGTAAGGTACACAAGAATTTCTTGTACTCACTTTGACTATAAACTTGTTGGCTTGATTCTCATGACAGAGATAGAATTATCTAACATCAGGATTGAGTAATAGATTAGACTACGAGAGAAATTCTACATGTATCTAACAAGAAAGTTGAAGACAACCCTTGTAGAGTGGATATCGAAGGGATAATGCTAGCATACTAATACCCAAGGCATACTGTATACCAAACCCTAACACCTTACCTGTGCAGTCATTGACCTCTACACTATGTTCTGATACCATCTTTGTAATACCCTAAATCCTCGAAGTGCTACCTACAGGGAGTAGGGATGACTCCATCTCTCTCAACCTCTAACTAATATGTAAACAGATGACTACATAATTGTAACATGTTATATACAAATTATGAATTCATGTAGAGTTTAAGTCCATTGACTAATGAAACTATATAATATAGTAATTACAGATTTTAACACTGAACAATGAGCCCAATGGTCAGCTTATACATATACAAAAATCAAACAGACTTGTATAGATTTACACATTAACTAGAATTTGTGTCACATAATAGGGTTGCTATATCCAATACAAAACATATATTCATGAATGGATCCACCCTAATGATTACATATGGATACCTGTCATCACTTGGTTGTCTTACGTAATACTTAGTTAAAAATATGAATAACCTATAAAACTATGAGGGAGTAAGTTTCGGGAGAGGCCTAGTGAGTGGATAAAAACGATAATGATTATATACTTAAAACAGAATCAAAAGTCATAATTAATAGCATGATTTATAAAGTTTGAACCCATTTTCAAATTTATATTTTTGTTATTTCTGATACTCATATAGTGTTATATAAGTATACATGTACACAAATATATATTTGAAATAATTATTTTTTGAGAAAGCTATTTATCAATTTTACGAACAGTATATACTTATTATATGAGAAATCCTTCGATATGCTAAAGATCATTTTAAAAGAAATATCTAATTTAACATCATAATTAGACCAATGTCAGCATCTGAAATAGAGTATGAATACAAAAATGCATGTGTGCATATCATAATATATATCATAGTTTTTCAAATTAGAATTAGAATAAATAGAGTTTCTTTCACATGTAAAACATTTAAAACTTCTCGTAAACATATAAATCTGAAATAAATATAATCAAAACATTAAAATCATATAACATAAAAAGTAATACATAAAATATAGGCAAGCCCACTCACTCATAAAACATATTACAAATATGTAGTTATAAATCAAGGTCATAAAACTCATCACAAAATAATCCATAACCAAGTCACCGTGGCCTCTTCTTGGCTTTAATTTAAAGCAACTCAACAACTCCTCTACAAACTAATTTATAAAACATAAATAAGTTCAAATTTCAATATCAAGCATAACATAAAAATTTATTTTTATTTATTTTTTGTAGTATTTTAGTAGTTATTTTGTAATAAATAAATTTAAAATAAATAAAAATCAGATAAAGAAATAAGTATATCTACTTATTTTTCAAAGAGGGTACGCACTTCCTTGATCGCTCACTCGGATCGAGCTTTTTATTCAAGTAATTGATACCAATGAGTTAATCTTAACCTCCAGAAACTTAAATCATCATCAATCATTGAAAGTCTTTTGGTTATAAACAGTAACTAAACCTCTCTTTTATATTCTTTGAGTTAATTTCTCCACTATATAAAGAGAAACCCTTGAACCCGAGAAAAAACTGAAAAACAAAACAAAAACTGACTCATTTTAACCCTCTTAATGCATATATATATATAAAATGATTAAAAATGACTGAAATATTCTTGAAAATGTAGAAAAAGTGGATGAGAAAGCATTGAAGAGAGTAAAATAGTCTTTTTGGAGTTAAATATTTGTTTTCTGTGTTCAAAAATATCTCGAAACGTTAGTTTCTACAAAAAATGTATCGAGATCTTTGGTCAAGGTATCGATATCTTTAATAAGGGTATCAAAACATTCACAAAAAATTTATTTTTTGGCTCGAGTTTCGATACCTTTAGTGAAGATATCGAAACCTTATAAAATATCATTCCAGTCCCTAAGTTTTAAAAAATATTATTCAAGTTCTTATATTTCAAAGCTATTTTCTCTTTCATCTAAGATTTAATTTCACTTTCATTTATTTTTATACACTTATATTTCTTCCCTCTTTTTTTAGAAATAAATCTTGTATCAAAACTCCGTCCCGATTGATAAAAATTTAAATTGAAAGTTTGAATGTCCATATAAAAAATCTTTATGAAATTTGATGATGATCTATTCTATTCTTGACTTCTATTCTCTTTCATTTGACTCTGGATTTGACTTATATTTAATTTTGTGAGATTCTTATTCTGTCCTCTTTTTTTTTTTGTAGAAATGAATTGCTCTTTAATTAGACTTTTCGATCAATTAAATTTGGCTCAAAAGCTCAAATATACAGTTAAAACCTTAGGAACACTTTCTAAAAATTTAACAAATTTAATTTAAAACTTGACAAATCGTTTAATAATCATCAATACAAGTTTGTTTGACTAATCATACATTCAAATATAAAATTTTTAAAATGATAAAATATTTTTAAAAATAAAATAATTAAAATATCCCTAAACCTAAAATATGAGATATTACAATTTCTAAGTCAAATAATAATTTCACTAATAGCTTCAAGAAGTTTTATGAAAAACAATCCTAATTCATTCATTTTATTTTCCTAATAAATAGAGAGATCATATATATATATATATATATATATCAATTTCTTTGGGAAGCTTCAGGTCAACTGCTTTGAGTTGGTCATTCAACTCACTGACTCATTCTCCAAAAAATTTTATTATTTTCAACCTCAATATTTTTTTTTTTTTTTTTTACTTTTGGGATAGAAATTGAATTGAGAGTATGACAAGATTCTCTTAAGAGCTCAAAAAGTAAGAACAAGACAAATACCAGATGACACAATAAAGAAAACTTATATATGCAATGCAATGAAGCATGCCTTTTGCCTTCAAAGCGGCAGAGACGAAAAGCTGAAAAGCCTGACTACACATACAGACAGAAGAACCAAAATCAAAACTAACCAAATTCTCACCTTTTACAGGTCGGAAAAATATATAGACATGTAAGGAGAAAGGCCAAGTGAGACAGATAAGTCTGCTTTGAAGATTTTTCTGTTTGGGTATCACAAATACTCAATATGGTTTTTTAATATAATAATTACTTTTTATTTTATGTTTATTTTATATTTTGTGATGATTTTTTTTTTTAAAATTTGAGTGTTATCACAAATATTTTGAAAATTATTTTTCTTAATTTTTTTTTGTCTTTTCTATAATATAATAATTATTATATTACTAACCATTATAAAAATATTAAAAAATTTAAATTATAATTTATAATTTTTTAAATTTTCTTTAAAATATAAATTTTATTAATTAAATTTTATACATTTTATATAATTTGTTAATAATAATTTTATATATTTATATAATTTTTAAATTTTTTATATTTTTATAAAATTAAAAATATAATAATTATTGCACTGTAAAAAAATTAACTTAATAAAAATATTTATCATAATACTTAAAATTTTTGTTATAAATCATAAAATAAAATAAAGAGATATTTATTATTTAAAAAAATTATACGGTCCACCTTTTTCTGTTTGCTTTTGATGAAAAAGGTAAGTAAAAAAGAAAAACATTTCACAACATGCGCGTACAACACAACTCTGAATACAAACTGTGGAAATTATTTATACTGTCGCAGAGAAAAATAAAAGATGTCTCCGTTTACTGAGTGAATGAATGAATGAAAGCATGCATATGGCTGTGGGCACACTAGCCTAGAAAAACTATCTTTTTAACTGCTTTTATGGAGAGGTAAAACTAAACACAGTTCAATAATGCAGAAGATAGAAGAAGAGAATGAAAAGAATGGAATTTTTTTTTTTCTTTCCTTTTGCCATGAAACAAACTATCATTGCTTCTCTTTTTTCCTTACCTTGTTTTAGTTTTAGCTGTTTAGGGTTATGGGGATTGGGTTCTTATCAAACTTTCCTTATGATTTGGAAAAGAAATAAATTAGTTCATACATTTATCCTTTCTCTAAAATTAGTCCTTATCCTCCAAACCTATAAAAAAAATATTTTTTTAAAAAAATTAAATAAAAAATAATGCTAAATAACCTAATTTATATCTCAATATATTATCCTAAGTAATGTAAAAGCATTATTATAATATTTCATATATTAATTAATATCTCAAGTGATTAGTATTTTTAGTCCATTTAGAATTAATATATTAGGTAGTATTGCAGTGACACGTAAGCTTTTATATTACTTAATATTTGTATACTTTTATCTATATTTAATAAATTGGTGAGATTTTATCATTACATCCCCGTTTTAATGTATCAAACATATGAAAAAATCAGAAAAAATTCATCTAATTTTATCTATAACAAAATAACTCCAACAAACATATAAATTTTTTAAGGTACATGACTTAATTTTGATTAACATATTAACATATTATTTTTTATGAATTATTTTTACTTGTTCAAAAAACATAATTTTTAGTGCTAATCACTCACTATTTTATATATATTTAACATCTTATAATTTTATTTCATAGCCGCTGTCACACAAATCTCAAATATATGCCTTAAAAGTGATATGATAATGATAGGAGTCAATTTGATATAAGTAGTAAATTTATGGGCTGTTATGTTTCTTTTCAAAACTATAGGGACAAATTTGATAACAACGCTTATGGGAATCCCCTCCCTCCATCTTTCTCCTTCATTTTACTGCTTCGAAGTAAAGCTCCATCTCACCCTCTTCTTTTTCATAACAATTACTGTAGAACTTGCAGAATACAGAAGTAAAAGGTGGAGAGAGAGAGAGAGAGAGAGAGAGTCATTTAATGCAAAAAGTGGTTTATTTTTGTCCAATAACGTACAGCGCCCGGAAAAGACGCCGAATTTTAGCTGGACTTGAATTTATACACATCATATTACATGGGTTACATTGAATATATATATATATCCAAATATTTCTAAATTCAATTACACAGGAGAAAAACATGAAACTAGGTTTTGAGACAGAACCGTTATTAAATTGTGTTCACATTTCCATCTTCAAGGTTGTATCAATCAGACCATTTGATTTGGATTGGTGACATTTGATTGATTTTTTTATACAAACCGATGTTGTGATGTTATATAATTATTACATGTATTTTTAATTTATTTTAAAAATATAATATATATGATAATTATAAAATATTATCTATTTAGGAGAAAATACGGAGGTAACACGTGGACACCTAATCAATAAGACAGGTAACAGGAGATCAGGTATAATTTCAGAGTATTCTCTTCTCAGGTGTATTCCGTTCTAGATACCCTAATTCAGTGATTTTACCTTTTTAGTTATCCGTCGATTCAGTGATTCCACTGTCTCAGGAAAGAATTGAACATCCGTAAGCAAGACAAGTGGCAGGAGGCCAGACGGATCTAGAAAGTCTCTATATCAGGGGCATTCCATCCCAAGTGTCCCCCGGCTCAAGGATTCCTTTATCCTTGATGATATCCGCCCCAGACAACTTGCTTCTCAGGAGAATCATCGTCGTCTCAGGCATCCGAAAATTGGAGTTTACAGTCATCCGCCTACTCAGGAATCAGAATAGCTTCCCAAGAAAATTGCCCCAGTTCAGGAGTTCCCTTATTGCTAACTCTCAGGCAATTTTTGACTAGAGTATCAATAGACATGTGCCTTTCCTACTCAAAAATGGGAATGATTGATGACAATTAGTCAATTAAAAGCCCTCGTCCCAACTTCTGATCATTTTCAGGTGATGGAACGGTGACAGGCCTACAAAATCTACAGATGTGACGGCATCATTAAAAGAAATCGACTGCATACTGCTCCATGTCAAATATCACATCTTTTCTATTCTCCGATACCAAGTTACATCACTATTCAGAGGAAGGACACTATATAAACCAAATTTCTTCAACGGCAAAAGGGTTGGACTTATTGTTACTGGTGAGGTTGAATTTTTGATTACTCGTGAGTTGGATTTTGGGTCCTAGAAAAATATTTGAGCCACACTTATAGATTAAGAGGAATCCAGTAGCCTCATTACCACTGATTTCCCTTCATTATCTCTATCACACCCGTATTTTTAGGTAAGGGCATTTTTGTCTTTTTAAACAATGCATACCTGAGTTCTATAAAGATTTTAATAATTCGAGGGTTAATTTGAGCTTTTGGAAGAGTTGGAATGATTAAGGACGGAGTATGGATGTCTGGAATTGATCGGGAACTCGAGCGTATGAGAAAACCCAAGGTGGAAAGCATTCGGTCGAACGAATGCCAGGTTCGTTCGAACGAATAGTTGGTTCGATCGATCGAATCGGGCATGAATAGTACTCAGAGAGCTCGCGAACCTTCGGTCGAACGAAGGGTGGCTTCGGTCGATCGAAGCATGCATTTGGTCGAACGAAAGGTAGGGTTCGGTTGACCGAATCGTGCAAAAAGTCCGATTTACCCCTATCTGGAAACTTCTTTTCTTAAATAAGCAGGGGCAAAATGGTAATTTTACCCCCACTTTTATAAAAAGGGGATTTGACCCCCTCTTTTTCAGTTTTTCTTCTTTTCTTCCCCTCCTCTCCTTCACCTTCGTTCTTCCTCTGCCTCTCACACGCCCTTCTGTTTTCTCTTCGTTTCTTCGATTTCTTGTTGCCATCATGCCGAGCTCGACCTCCTGAACGCATTGGTAGCTTCGATTTGGCGCGAGGAAAGCCGAAATTGCGTGGGAG
>JAVXUL010145862.1:0-14481 GCA_035590515.1 Trichilia minutiflora
AATTACACCCATAACTACACGAGATATAAAATAAACACCGACGTCCACACGGGGTGAGTAGGAAATGACAATTATACCCTTGGGGTGAGATACGGGTCGTTACATATATCTTCAAGGAAATATGACCAAATCGCCCTTTAAAGGTAAAGATGAAAGAGCGAAGGAGCTATTGGAACTTATACATACTAATGTCTGTGGCCCGTTTAGCACTAGAGACAGAGAAGGCTTTGACTACTTCATTATCTTTATCGATGATATGTCACGATATGGATATGTGTATTTAATGAAATACAAATTTGATTCCTTTGAAATATTCAAGGAATTTAAAAATAAAGTAGAGAAACAGATTGGAAAGAGTATTAAAAATACTTGTATCAGATCATGGAGGAGAATACTTGAGTATAGAATTTTAAGAATTCTTGAAGGATAATGGAATAATCTCCTAGTTAACTCCTCTTTATACACCACAATTGAATGGTGTATTTGAAAGGAGGAATCGTACCTTATTAGATATGGTACGATCGATGGTGAGTTTTATTGACTTGCCAGTGTATTTGTGAGGACATGGGCAGCGATATGCCCTGAAGATCACTGCGTATATCCTGAACAAAGTCCTGTAAAAATCAGTTCAAAAGACTCTATATAAGATATGGAGTGGAAAGAAACCCAGTCTTAGATATATGAGAATTTGTGGTGTCCAGCTTATGTTAGAATTATTAACCCTGATAGGCTGGATGTAAAATCTAATAAGAGAAGATTCATCGGATATCCTAAAGATGGTTTGGGATATTATTTTTATTTCTCTATTGATCAGCGTATTTCGATCAGTAAAAATGCACACTTCTTAGAAGAAGAGTTCTTAGAGGAAGGTGGTGCAAGTAGATTGATTGAGCTTAAAGAAGGATCCTTAGAAGTTTAATCTGATGATATTGAGACTGGACCTTTCAGTCAGTAGACCTCAGTTCCAGTTTAAATTCTGCTTAGAAAATCTTCTAGAATATCGTGACCTTCAGAGCGATACGAGCTTCTACATGAGCAAGAGTTTAACTCTTACCTAGTGGGAAAAGCTATCATCCTGATAATCCTAGGAGTTATGAAGAAGCTATCCTGGATAAGGATTCAGGTAAATGGTTAGAGGCTATGGATTCTGAGATGCAATCCATGTATATTAATCAAGTCTAGACACTTATTGATCTACCAGAAGGAATTATTCCTATTGACTGTAAGTGGATCTTCAAGAAAAAGCATGGTAAGGATGGTGAGGTAGAAACCTATAAGGCACAGCTAGTTGCGAAGGGTTACACTCAGAAACAAGGGTGGATTATGAGGAGACCTTTTCACCCATGGCTATGATTAAATCTATCCAAATCATACTAGCCATAGCAGCATACCACGATTTCGAGATCTGACAGATGAATGCAAAAACTACATTCCTCAACGGGTATCTTGAGGAAAATATTTATATGCAGCAATCAGTTGGTTTTATATCCACTGCAGATAAAAATAAAGTATGCAAGTTACATCGATCTATTTATGGATTGAAGCAAGCTTCTAGTAGTTGGAATAAATGATTTGATGATGTGATAAAATCGTATAGATTTAAACAAAACCCAGATGAACATTGTGTTTATAAATGGGTTAAAGATCATGCTATAATGTTCCTCATATTGTATGTGGATGATATATTATTAATTGATAATGATATAGGCATGATGACTGAGGCTAAGGTCTGGTTTTCCAGAACCTTCTCTATGAAAGATCTCGAAAAAGCGACCTATGTTTTGGGAATTCGTATATACAGAGATAGAGCGAAGAGGGTAATAGGATTATCCCAAAGGATGTACAAAGAGAAGATACTAAAAAAGTTCAGTATGGAGAACTCTAAGAGAGGTCTTTTATCCTTCAATCACGGTCTTAATCTGTATAAAGATATGGGTCCAAAGATCGATAAAGAGGCGTAACGAATGCATAGTATACCTTATGCTTTAGCTATAGGTAATTTGATGTACGTAATACTTTGTACGTGACTTGATATCGCATATGCTGTAAGTGTTACGAGCAAATATTAGGTTAATCCTGGTGAAAAATATTGGTTAGCCATTAAGACAATCCTTAAGTACTTACGAAGGACTAAGAATTTAGTTCTGACTTATGGATCTCAGGAGTTGAGTATACAGGGATACTCAGACTCTGATTTTCAGTCAGACTAGGATGATAGAAAGTCTACATCTGATTTTATTTTTGTATATAATGGAGGAACTGTCAATTGAAAAAGTTTCAAACAGATGACAATAGCAGATTCCACTATTGAGGCTGAATATATTGTCACTCTGAAGTAACAAAAGAGGCTATTTAGATGCAAAAGTTCATATCTGAACTTGGTGTTGTTCCTAATATGAGTTATCCGATAACTTTATTCTATGATAATACAGGGGCTATTGCACAGGTAAAGGAACCGAGGGCACACCAGAAGTCTAAACATATTCAGTGTAAATATCATATTTTGAAAGAGTTCATTAGAGCTGGAAGGATTTTGATACAGAAGACTGCTTCAGTGAACAATGTAGCTGACCCACTGACTAAGACGATGACATAGAAACAGTTAGACCAGAATCTTAAGAAGATGGGTGTCCAATACCATAGCGAATGGCTTTAGTGCAAGTGGGAGCTTGTTAGTGTGTATACCTTAGAAACCATTCGTATAGTTAGTTTCAGGGCTTATGATCTTGTATAACTTTTATATTTCTTAATGAAAGAAATAGTTCTTTATTTATATGCATTTACTATTTCCTTTTTTTTCATACAATGAATGAAGAATGTATGTAAATAGTCTGGATAATTTTATTTAATTATTAAATAAATTATCAAATCATTCCCTACGTATGTGGTGTCAATTGGGCAATCATATCACATAATAGGCATACTAGATACCGTCTAATGATATTATATGATAATATATGTAGGCTGACAATATGTGTATTGTCATAAAGGCATTAGTGTGGATTTATAATTGATGAACTATTTATTAAACAGGATCGAATATCGATAAATCACATGGTATGCATGTAATTAATGATTTATCGATAGATTATAATAGTATACAACGTAATCCTTTGACCTGAATCGTCTAGAATTGGATTCTATATGGATGGGTGTATTTTATATGGTGTATACATGCAGGTATAATCACGCCTTATACAAGAAGCCAGTTTGAGTATGCTTTGTTCATATAGTTGTTCGGTTGACAGTCAAGATGAGATCTATTGGCTTGACATATTGGGCTAAGAATTCCCGTTGTCTTAGTCTGAGTCAAGTTCCTAATCAAATGTCGATATGATGTCTTGATTATAAGTCTGTGGCCACGGTATAATATTGACATATCATCGATGATTCGAAGGTATATCGGGATTAGGGTTTTGACAGTCCATGAAACCTTTTTCGATCACGATATGATAATGGAAGGATATTACTCACACGTTATTTACAATCAAAGAAAGGTTTGATGAAGATACATCTTCATCATGACTTAGGAACTATGATGTATTACTAGATACTAACTATAGTAGATGAACAACCGAAATATTCAGAGTCAAAATATTCGACATTTGTTTACGACTGAGTTATAGTGAACCTTCATTGTCCACCAAGATCCTTTAACGCTTCTTCACATGAGAGAGAGATTAAAATATTATTAGGAGAAGGTTAACACCCTCATGATAATATAGAAATAGGTTGAAATCGATATATATAACGGTTATACGTATTACCAACTCTTTAAAGTGTTAAAAAGTTGATTTATTAATATCATAAGGTAATTTAATGTAAATTACTTGTCAAATTTGATAATAATGATTATCAAATATGTTAAAATATTATTTTAAGGTAAAATGGTGAAAATTAAATGAAATGGTTTCATTTAATGTAAAATGACCATTTGCCCCTAATGTGAAACATATGTGTAATTTATTGTAAATTACATATCTAAACTTGATAATTTTGATTATCAAACATATTAAAATAGGATGTTAATATAAAATGATAAAATCTAAATTACAGTGTTTAATTTAGATAGAAAAGACCATTTTATCCTTATGTATAAATATGATTAAGGACATTATGATAATTGTACCATAATTATGGATTTTGTTTAATCCATTATATTAATTAATTTGGCCATTATATGAATTATTTAAGTGTTAAATAACAAAATAAAAATTGATTTTATTAATGGCCAAGATTAAAACACATGTCATTATATAATTGATTTATATTTTGATTTTGTGTTTTATATTCATTGGTCCAAATATTTGGTTACACATATCTAACATGGTCTTAGTTGTATCATATTATCTCTCATTATTATATATTATTTATTGGATAAATATTGAATTAAATAATTAGAAGTTAAAATCAAAATATAAAAACCATTTTATTTTTATTTTTTGGCAAGGAAAATTAAGATTTTCCATTTCTCTCTCACACAAAATTCGGTCAGCCTTGGGGAAGAAGAAGAGGATGGTGTAAAGTGGAGAGGAACCATAGATTTGGCTTTCATCTTCATCAAAATTAGAAAGCTTGCATCAAGTGCACAAAAAGTCCTAAGGTAATTGATCTTGGAAATCTTTGATTTTCATACTTTCTAGCCTAGGGTTTTTGATTGAAAACTTACAATTTATACATAATTTAGGCTATAAAATCTTCACCTCTGTCATCCCAAATGTATTACACTTCTTCGTGTATAAGTATTGATACTCGGATCTCAAGTATCGATACTTAGGCTGTATAAATTGATAATTTCTCTTTAAAGTATCAATACATTCAATTTTGACTCACAAGTATTTATACTTTTCTTAAAAGTATCGATATATCTATAAGCAATACTATGTCTCCCATCTTTCCTGATGTATCACACTTTTATACACAAGTGTCGATACTCAGGCTTCAAGTATCGATACTTCCATTAATCATAGACATATATTGATACATTTCTTTCTAAGTACAAATACTTAAGTCTTATATCCTATCATTCAAGTCCATTTATAAATAAAAGTAACTCTTAATTTCATTTAAGTCCTGGCATTTACGGCTTTAAAATTCAATCTTAATCAAACTAAATACCCAAAATAATTATTAAACCATAATGATGTGTCAAAAATCCATTATTTTTGCAAATGCATGAATAAAAATACCATAAAAATAACTATATTACCCTTAAGTTTTAGGTACGAGACTTACATATAGACTAGGTTCCCTTTCTAGCTCTCTATATAGAAAAGGATATAAGAAATAACCAATTGCTAGTTAAGTTTTCTACCCACTAAGAAAAACTGCCTAAAGAAATATAAAGAATAAAAGAGGAAGATCTACTAGGAGAATTCACTAATTGAGGCACAATCAAATATGCAATCCTTGGTGTTTTGTATTCTAATTTCATGCATAAGTTCTTAATAGGTAATTGAAATTTTATACAATTGATATTAGAGTATAGGGTATATATGAGTTAAAATCAAAACATAAAATTGAAAATTTAAATTATTACTTATTTTTATGACTTGGTTGAAATTTATGAGGATTGATTCGTTATTTTGCTATGATTTGTGTTTGAAAGTTTAAGGGTTTTGTAGTACGTATTATAAGTTTCGAATCGATATATAATTTGTTATATAATTCCTAATATATGCAAAATAATCATAGATCCAAGATTTAGCGTTCATAAAACTAATTTTTGGGTATTCAAATTTTCTTCTTATTATTTTATGTTGATTTTTTGCTATTCATGGTTTAACATTATATAGGTCTTGTTCTTCTTCTCATAAGCTTTCTATTGATATATAATTCATGGCTTGATTAATTATATAATGAGAAAATTTTGAAATTATTTTTTTAATGATTGTTTTTTAACCTGAAAATTTTTGCTTAAAATATTATATTTTTCATTAGTTTTTTTGGATAAAATATGGCTAAAATCGGCTTTAGAATGTTTCAAAACCTAGATCTAGCCTTTGGAATTATTGAATTTGATTGAAAAATAAAAATTTTATAGTTGATTTTATAATGGGTCTGAAACGGGGTTTCATACCCAAAATTACACAGTAATCAAGTCAAACAGTAATTGCATGAATAGTAATTAGACGAATAATAAACTACACACGCTTGGCTCATTATGTGCATGCACCATTGTTCGGTGGTGTTCTATAATCTTCACACTTTGTTTTTTATGAACTGTTGTTCTATAATTTTTATTTTATTTTTTGAACTATAAAAATATTTATTTTTAACTTTTACCATTTAGGAAACTAAAAAAAATAGGGAAATATTATTTTTTGGCAAAATAAAATTATAAAAAAATTAAAAAAATTACTTTTCCCATTAATAAAGGTTATGGATGCTCGTACTCTCCTTAGTTTGACTTAGAGAACTTATACTCTTCATCTATTAGATATAAAGTAGTTATGAATTAAAAAAAAGGGAGAAAAAGGAGAGTGACAATGATGGACAATTAAGGTATTTTTTTATTATTAGAAAATAAGTTTTGAGATTTTTATTATTAAAGAATTTAAATTTAGAGTTTTAGTTATTGTTACCAAAGTAATACAATCATTAAATTTATAAAGGCAATTTATTTCCTTAATTGAGGAAAATAATAAAAAAAAATTTGTATATGAAATACATTATAAGGAATATGGTTAATAAATTTATCTGTACAAAGGAAATAAATTTAAAGATTATATATGTAGCTTGAATGCATAATTTACAAAATTTTATCTGTTCAAAGGAGATATATTTTATTTGTTATGCAGATTTATTGGGTGTTGTTTTTATGTTTGGAAAATCTTTAGTAGAATTGTTTGCTCTACTCAAAAGAGAGCTTATAATGATGTTTAAGAGTTCTATTTGATGATTATTTAACTGTCCATTGTTGTTAATTGTTTATGTTATTGTACAATCAATTCTTTTAGTTTCAATAACAAAAATACCATGATTAAAATCCTGACTGGATCAAAAAACTTAAAAATCAAGTACTTGATAGTCAGAGAGTTAATTGAAATGGAGATATTGTGATAGGAAACATTAAGAAAGATTCCATTATAACTATTTCTTTAACAAAAAGCCTGAGACCTGTAGTTTTTCAGCATCATGTTGTAAACATAGGTATACAAGGACTTGATAATACTTTGATTTAGTAGAAGTCTAATATTAGATATGTTTTCTGGATATTTGTAAATAAATGTAAATTGTTCTATTATGATGATGATAATCATTCATGTTTATTATCAATATGTCAATTTAAGATTTATCATTAAACTCATATATTATAATTACATTTAACCTATTAATACCATATAAAGTTTCGAGAATAAAGAATTGGTAGTTGAAGATATAGGCTTATGAAACTTAACATTTATATTGGATATATCTATTGATACTATACATAAAGTTTTAAGAATCAATTTTATAGTAGTCATGGACATAGAGACTCGTTGGAGTTTAATAGTTTCCTTCATTATTGAAGTATAAAGATAGAAATCTATAAAGAAGACCAATAAGATAATAATATTATTTATAATCATATTTGTCACGCCCCAACCTTAGTCAACTAGGTGGCAATCGCTGCAAATATCAAAAGTACATCATATCACTTAGAATGCACTCCTAAAACCGCAAGGCATTAATACATGTTTCAAACTTATTTTAAAAATAAAATAATACAAAATAGAAGATTTTCAATCAAACATATATCAACATCTGTGTTTTCTCAAAATACATTACAAAATATACTTGGCCAAGCCAAATACATAAAATCACATTCTTTACAAATGTTTTTCAGTTTAGTGGACCATAAAGTAAAAATCTGAGCCAAGTACCTGAAAACTGTCCTGAAGTCTCGCTTCAACTATACTATACCTCATCTGACTACACTAGCCTAAAATGGGAAACTGAGGGATGAATATTTGGGAAAATACTCAATGAGTAGACAATAAACAAAAATAGAAATAAGAGGCCCAAATACTGATTACGAAAAATCCTCGTAATCTTCAAATCATTCATAGTGAAATGTGACATCATATACATGTCTAAAAAATCAATATAACATCAAATACATATATCCCCTTGGTCTATAGGATCGTATCCACTCCCTTAGAGTTGTATGGCTAATCCGTAACCTTGGTTGGGGATGTATTCCCATATATAATATCCCTCAGTCTATAGGATCCCATCCATTCCCTGAGCTGTATGGCTGATCTACAACCCTGGTTGGGATATTATCATATCAGTATAAGGCTAGCATACTTTAGTCTGGACATGTGGATTCCATCCATCCTACCTTAGACTGTATGGCCACTCTACACTTTGAGGTCTATCGGATTTCAACCACTCTACATGAACTGTATGGACAATCCTCACCCATATATATAATCAATAACATGGCACACAAAATTATAAATCAATATCAATGGCCCATTAGGGAAAATCAAGTAACTGGTGGCTCATAAGGCCAAAAACATCATTTGTAGTTTACAAGGCCAAAACAACAAATATGGCACCTCGGCCATTACACTCAACTATACCACATTCACAAACATATATAAAATTAGCCGCCTCCAACCTCAAAATCACAAAATTAACATCATCAAGCACAAGCATAATAGGTATCCGGCCTCACATTCATAGCAAAACAAGGATTTACAATAATCCTAATGCTATCACAAGCAAAGGGCCAACCCGAGCATCATACAACATACATACATCGCCTCCTCATTTTAGTTATACATATACATATTCACATGCTATCACCTCTAGCATTATATTCATTTATAAATAAGAATAAACGAGGCGAAGGGAAATGAATGTATCCACTTACAATACTGGGGTAGGAAACCACCCTCAGGATATCCTCCTTGTAATGGAGATCCTCTTGTCTCAATTGTCCCGTCTAGATACACATACAAATATAGAATCACGATCTGTCATAAAATGTATGCATGATACAATGCATGCTCATGTTACCCTCGCACTTTTCATTCTCTTTCTCTTTCTTCTCTCTCTCTACTCACTGTCAAAACTCGTTCTAACTCCTCCCTCGCATTATTTCCAATTATCTTAACACTAATAGAGGTACAAACCCTCTAATTTATCGATTCAGTCGCTAATCTGGAAAACCTCTAATTTTTAAAGTTCTAAGAATAGTAACCTAAATCCCTTTTTTCTCTATTTATGCACAATAAAGGCTTAAATGAAAAAATAAGCTTAGGGATGAACTTACCTACGTTGGTAAATGTGTTTTGAGTCTCTCTCTGTTCAATTCTCTTTCTCAGCTACTGTTTACCTGCAAATCTTCTCTCTTGATTTCTCTTGAATCATCAAGTAGAATTTTGATCAGAAGGGGTTTTCGTGTTCTAGTGTTGTTCTGGGTTTATAGAAATCAAAATGGAAGAGTTTGATGGAGAAACGGCTGAGATCAGTTAGTCACAGAGAGAGAAAATGGTTTCTGTTGTGTAAGGAGAGAGAGAGTGAAAATAGGGAAGACGATCACCTAGTTTGCATATAATGGGGCTGTGAAATGCCTAAAATACTCCTCTGAAATATGCCCAGACGTGTGACACATCATCATATATCGATACATGCTCCTATACATCTATACATGTATCGGGGATGGTCTCTAAGCTCAAAAATGTCCCAAGTATTGATACCTCAATCTTTACTGTACATATATCGATACTTTGGCCTTTACTGTTCATCGTGAGAATAGGGTATCGATACGTGTCTCTTTAAAGTATCGATACATTGAGTCTCATTGTTCATCACTATTTATAATATATCGATACTTCCCTCAAGTATCGATACATTCCATCTTCTGAGCCATGTATCGATATATCAATGTCCTATATATTGGTCCTTTCATTGTTCCTAGAGCCAAATATTGATACTTCAATACCCCAAGTATCGATACTCCCTTGTTTATACTATTTGAAATAGTAACTTCAAATGGTCATAACTTTTGACTAGAATATCTTCACAAAACCCATAATATATCATCGAAAAGCTATCTTTGAGCTCTACAAAAATGACGTGAACTTTTTCTTAATTGGAGATGATTTTGGGGTCAAAAATCTAGATCTTTTTCATAAGCACGTACCCCACACTATAATCTTACTCGCAATACACTCCTCAAGTGTTATACCCTCTCTTGTATAATTTACACACAATGATATGTGATCTCAATTAGATTTTGTATCTAAGTATAGGTAGTCTTGTTATAAATAGTCTAGTGAGTCCAAGTGTCGTATCCACAAGGAGTATTTCTTTCAAAAGTCCAATTGGTTATGTCCAAGCCAATATCTAATAGAAGAGGTAGAATAAATATTGGATTGATTTTAAAGAAGAAACTACCAAATAAGAATTAAAGATAAATTAAAATACTAAGGCTTTGGAAATTGATATTATAGGATGATGATTAGTAAAATAGATCTCTTATTTAACTCAATTGAGATTAACTAAAGAGTTATCCTAATCGGAAGATAAAAATCGTTTAATGCATGAAAAATATATTTTCTTTAAAAAATCAATATTTGATTAAAAGAGTGTTTTTAAATTAATTGATAAAAAATGTAAGAAAAACATTTAAGACATTTAATGTTCAAAGTATTTTTTGTACCATATGTCTACAATGAATCAAAAAAAGTTTTTTCAAGAATTCAATGTGCCAAATGTTTATATAAAAATCAGAGAATTTAAATGCTTAAAAATATTTTTCAAAACATACTTATATAATTAATAAAAAGAGTTTAAACATTAAATACAAAGAAAGGATCGAAAAGAACATACCATACCCTTAGTATCAACCTCCTAACTTTAACTAGAATTTTAGAAAGACATGGAGACGAGAGAATGAAATTTCATTATAAACTGAATCTAATACATCTATTACACTCTCAATTCCTCTCTAAGAACACAAAAATCGGCTTCTTATTTATAGGCAAACAAGAGAGCTAAGTGACAAACTAGGTAGTGAAGCAATTTGACAAATGGAGATTAAATATTTTGACCACTACAAAAATCGTCATGGATGACTTCAAATATCAATGATTCAGTTTTAATATCCAACATATAAGTTGTAGATATTTGAATCATCTTTCGGTGGCCACTTATATCAGGTAAATCCGAAATTACAATCAGAAGATATTGATAAAATACTGAAACAAGGTCGGGCTAGATTAGAACAACAACTGGGCTTGATTGATGCTTCCAAAGTATAACTTAAGCTCGAACTGATGGTTAACCCAAACATGAAAGTTTTATCCCAATATGTTATCTTTCCAATGGATCAAGATTCATCCCAATAGCTCTCCTGAATGAAAAGTTATGCCCTTTTTACGTATACTGTACAGAGATCAAAATTAACTAAAATTACAGACAAAGTAAATTTTACATCAAAAACTAAAAATATACATAAATCGAGAGAGTTAATCATACTTTTAAGTATAAAATGATAAATTTAAACCTTAATACACATACACTTTTATGTACTCATTAGGAATCAATCTCAATTGAAATCTCACACAAGTTCCTCCAACCAAACCCTAAGTTTAAAATGTGCACAATGTCTCTACGATTACGGAATGAGGACGGGATATTATTGTGTACCTTTGATCTTTGGGAGTACCTGAGTGTCAAACCATGAAGAGAGAGCAAGATTTGAGAGAAAATAGCTGAAATCTTCCTTTGGATGTGCAAAAACTATCGCAAAATAGGGCCTGGTGCGTTTAAAAATCCAGTGCAGTGAGAACTTTTTCTTACTATAGTGAGAGGCTCTAGAAAGTTTGCTGCAGCGGGTATTTTTATCTCGCTATAGCGAGACTTACTGGAAAGTTCATTACAGAGGGTATTTCAGTCTCGCTGCAGCGAGATTCTCTGGAGTTTTGGCTGCAACGAGTATTTTTATCTCGCTATAGCGAGATTCTCTCGAAATTTATTTTGCTGTAGCGGGTATTTCTTTCTCGCTGCAATGACGCTCCCTGGAATTTTCGCTGTAGCAGGTATTTTTTCTTCATTGCAGCAACCTTGGAGTTCTTCTAACTGCTTTGACTCTTCTTTGGCTTTTCTGTACTAGCAACACAAAAATTAAACTAAAACTAATTAAAGTATACTAAATTAATTCTAAACATTAAATAAAAGCGTAAAACTAAAAAGTATATATTGGGTTGCCTCCCAACAAGCACTAGATTTAACATCCCCAATCAAACTTGGCCGAACTCTTGTTATTCTAGATTTTCGAGCTTATAAAGCTCCTTCTCCTGCCCAAGCCCTCATTTCTATAGTAGTGCTTCAGCCTTTAACCATTAACTCTAAACAATTGCCCGTCTTCATTTTCAAGCTCAATGGCTCCAAATGGCAACACCTTCTTGATGGTGAAAGGTCTGCACCATCTCGACTTGAGCTTTCCTAAAAATAGCTTCAAACGTGAGTTAAATAAGAGAACCTGTTGATCGGGAATGAAGGATCTTCTCAAAGTGTTCTTATCATGCTAGTGCTTTGTTCTTTCCTTGTAGATCCTCGAGCTTTCATAAGCATCATTCCTGATTTCTTCTAGCTCATCAAATTGAAGAAGTCGGTGATTCCCAGCACGCACTAAACCAAAATTCAACTTTTTCACCGCCCAATATGCTCTATGCTCTAGTTCTATTGGCAGGTGACATGGCTTCCCAAATACTAGCCTATATGGAGACATCCCAATTGGCGTTTTGAATGCTGTCCTATAGGCCCATAATGTTTCGTCAAGCTTGACAACCCAATCCTTCCAATTCATATTCACAGTCTTTTTAAGGATTTGGTTAATCTCTCGATTTAAAATTTCTACTTGACCATTTGTTTGAGAATGGTATGCAAGTGCAATCTTGTGCTTAACCCCATATCAACTCAGCAAGGCCTTGAATAACTTGTTACAAAAATGGGAACCATCATCACTGATTATTGCTTTTGAAGTCCCAAATCTTGTGAAAATATTCTTTTGCAGAAACTTCAACACCACCTTGGTATCATTAGTCGCAATGGCAATAGCTTTCACCCATTTGGACATGTAATCGACTACCACAAGAATGTATTGCTGACCATATGATGATGAAAACGGGCCCATAAAATCAATCCCCCACACATCAAACAGTTTCACTTCTAACATCCCAGTTAACGGTATCTCATTTCTTTTAGAAATATTTCCTACTCTTTGACACCGATCACAACCCTTGACAAATTGAAAGCAATCCTTAAACAGGGTTGACCAATAAAAACCTGATTATAAGACCTTCATTGTCATTCGAGAAGCACCAAAATATCCTTCATACAAAGAAGAATGACATCCGCTTAGAATTTGTTTCGCTTTATTCTCATCCACACATGTACGAATCACTCTATCTGCACATTTTTTAAACAAAAACGGTTTGTCCCAAAGATAATTCTTCACATCATGCATCAACTTTCACCTTTGTTGATAAGTCAAATCTGGTGGTAGTACTTTACAAGCCAGAAAGTTCACAATATTAGCATACCAAGGCAGTGGAGTATGAATACTAAACAACCTTTCATCTGAAAATAACTCTTGAATCGGTGGCCCTTCCTCCACTTCTAATTTTATCCATGACAAATGATCAGCTACTACATTCTCACTGCCCTTCTTATTACGAATTTCTAAATCAAATTCCTGCAATAATAGGATCCATCTAACCAATCGAGGCTTTGCATCTTCTTTGCAAATAAATACCGAACTGTTGAATGATCAGTATAGATGGTGACTTTAGTTTCAAAATATAAGCTCGAAACTTTTCAACTGTAAACACCATCGCCAACATCTCTTTTTCTGTGGTAGTATAATTCAGTTGGGCTTCATTCATCATACGACTTGCATAATAAATTGCTTGAAATATTTTATCCCGTCGCTGACCAAGAACTGCTCCTACCACAAAATCACTAGCACCGCACATAATTTCAAATGGCTCTGCCCAGTTTGGAGTAACTATAATATGTGCTGAAAGTAATCTCTCCTTAATCTTCTCAAAGGATTCTCTGCATGCATCATCAAATTTGAAAATCGTATCTTTCTCGAGTAAATTACAAAGAGGCTTCACAATCTTCGAGAAATCCTTGATAAATCTACGATATAAACCTGCATGGTCCAAGAAACTCCAAACTCCCTGTACATTTGTTGGTGGTGGTAGTTTTTGAATAACAGCCAGCTTAGTTTGATCAACCTCGATCCCCTTTTCAGACACTAAATAGCCCAATACAATACCATCCCTTACCATGAAATGGCATTTCTCCCAATTAAGCACTAAATTCGTATCTTCACATCTTTGGAGCACCCTATATAGGTTATATAAACAATCATCAAAAGATGTTCCAAATACCAAAAAGACGTCCATAAAAACCTTCATGACAACTTCAATGAGATCTGAAAAAATGGCCATCAAGTATCTCTAAAATGTCGTT
>JAVXUL010145883.1:0-14478 GCA_035590515.1 Trichilia minutiflora
TTTCAAGGATTTCAAAATAAAGAAAGTTTTCTTCTGATTTGTTTGTTTTCAAATCGTATTTTTACTCATGGATTACTAGATGTATGAATATGTACTTATATATTATGTTTTTATTTCGTTCACTCACAGAGTATACTTCTATATACTCATCCTCCCTCACCTTCCAGTTTCAGGGCAAGCGTTAGGTCATGCTTGGGTAGTGGTGATCGCTCCAAGACTTGAAGGTTCAGGTATAACTAGGTCGACTCACTCAATAGTCCTTAGTCTACTGGTAGTCATTAATGTTTTTCTTTTATTCATAAGAATATTATGAACGACAAACAAATTTGTAATGAATATTTGAAACTTATTTTTAGAACGGGTTGATCCCTATAGATACTTTTATTGATTTATGTGCACACGTATTATTTAAAGTATTTGTGGCCTTGTTTTATTCATCTGGAGTTTGGGTGAAAGGTTTGATTATTTTGGAAGTGCTTGTGAAATGTTTGTGAAAAACAGGTTTTATGAATGCCTTACAGGTCTTCAGGTTGTATTCTATGTGATTGAGTATACCCTGGAGGTCTGTGGCGATTGTCATAGTGGGACCCACGAATTCGGGTGTGACAGCTGGAGCGATTACCACCTAACCAAAACACGTATCTTCTTGCTTACCTTGAAGCTGGAGGGTGAGGGGGTGAGGGGGAGTATACAGGAGTATACTCCATGAGTGAACTAAAAATATATCTATATATATTATCCAATTCATAGATAGGAAAACATATTATAAAATAATTCAGTTCGAAGGAATTCATTAAGTTTAAAAAAAAATCTCAAATCATATATTAAAAGTCATTAGGCTGGCTCCCATTCTCGACGATTATTCTAGCCTTAGGTATCCCGAGATCGTCAGTGGGTTTTATATGCAAATGAAAACATGCTATTTATAAAAATAAAATTTTGAATATAACGAATAAAATAATGCATAGTTTAGTTAACCCAAATAGGCTCACCACTGACGTTCGCCTCGGATTAATCATATGATGATATCGTGCTAATCCGACTGAGAGTCACAGATGGTCAAATCATCCACTCATAAAAATAATAATAAATACTATATAACTCCCCTACTTGTGAAGTCTTCACACTCACCTAGGCGACCTCTATCTCCTCAGGCTGTCACTAGGCTAAACCAGTAGCTACTATAAACAAACAAGCCCTCATGGCCATCATCTCAACATATCCAAGCCCTCATGGCCGTTATCACAATAAATATAATAATCTGGCCCACTGGCCATATCATTAACAAAAATCAACATCAAAGCATAGCACATTAAAAACTGACTCAATAGTCATCAATCATATACAACATATATATGCCAACACAAATAAAACCATTTGGCTCTCCGGCCATAAAATAAACAAACAGGTTCAATGTTTATTTAAATATATATACATATATGAGCATCAAAAGTCATTTAAAAATATTGAAAGCATAAAAGTATCCACTCACTACTTAGGGAGGGTATACACTCCCTAATTCTCCTTATTTCTGAGTTCATCATACGGATACACTCGCTCGCGCTCCGTCGCCTAATGACAAGTATCCAAATATATATATTAGTATACATTCCAAATATACGTATGAGACTCGAATGCGTGCAATGTATGCTAACTCAGATTTTCCTACATTGGACAATACACAAAATTGTTAAAACCCTTATTATCTGTCTAATTACCTATACATTATCGACATAGACCCACATTATAGCCACACTAGCGTATTTTGACTTGGTTTTGAAGTTTAGATATACGGACCCTACACACTCGCCAGAATAGTAACTCTAGTTACTGTTTATATTTATCTATTTTCTCTAAATTTATATTTCTAACGTCCTACGACTCGCCTGATTTTACTACAATCTAAATAACGCGTAAAAACTCAAATGTAGGTGATAGATCTACTAAAATTTATACGAATGTATAGTACCCATTTTATGAGAATTGGCTAAAATACGAAATAAAATATACAGACTAGTTAGGAATGACGCTACAAACCTCATGATATCGTCGATTTTTCTTGGTTTCGAGCAGAAGTCAGAAAACCTCAAAATTTCCTCTCAAAACCCTAGATATCCTTTTTGATTTCTGCTTTTCTACCGTCAAATTGAAGCTCGCAGTGAGTTAGTTGCAAGAAATGTGATCGGTAGACGAAGAAAAATCAAAATTTGGGTAAAATATGGTAAACTTAGAGAGAGAGAAGAAGAGAACGTGAACGTGAGAGGAAAAGGAGGAAAAAGAGAGGGAAATATGGGGGAGAGGCTCAGCCCTCCTTTTTATAAACTTAAGGGTGAAATTATCATTTTGTCCTTAAGTTTTCTTAAGAAGAAACTTTTAAAAGAGAGCAAAATCATTATTTCACGCTGATTCGATCGAACGAATCGAAGTTCGTTCGAACGAATTGTCCACTTCGATCGAACGAATCCTTTGACGTCCCAAAAAGTCAAGGGACTTCAAGTTTTTCGGTCGAACGAATCCCCCTTCATTTGAAGGAACCAACACTTTGGCTGAATAAATGACTTATTCAATCGAACGAAGTCCTATTCAGTCGAACGAATAAAATGTCCAATTTTTTCAAGAAGTTATCTAAATGCCGGTCGACCAAAGCAAGCTGTTTGGTCGATCGAACCTGTCAAAAATGATAATTCTTACTTGGGTCCTCTCCAAATTGAAAAATACTAATGGGGTCCTTGAGTTTACACTCTCAAGCTCTTCCTAACCAACAAAATCTCAAATAAAAAGCCCAAAACCATGCTGACATGCCATCGATATTCATGATAGACTCAAATGTATAAATAGGGAATATATTAAATTATAATTATACCTTCGAAGTCTAAACATGGGGCTCACATAAATTTTACTTGATAATACCAACTTAATAAAATATTTTTTAAAAAAATAATTGACGTAAAATTTTTATTGGCCTAAAGTAGATAACATTTAACTTTAGAAAAATTTGCATTTATTATGTAATGATTAATTTTGAAAATTTGTTATATTATTTTATAATATTTATTTGATAAATATTATGGTGTAATATGTATATATGCATGTTTTGGTGAAAATTTGTGTATATATATTTCAATGAGTTGATATTATTATTTAAATAATATTTGTATTATTTATATGTATTTTGAATACATAAACCCTAATTATTCAATTTATATATATTTATTGTTTAATTTTATTTGATAAATTAAACAAGATTAATAAACAAAATAATATTATATGCATGACATATAATATTGGCCAAACAATACAATTCGAATGGTCGAAATTTTCTAAACCAGGGTTTTATTCAATTTGTTTTAATAAATAATGTTCTAGATTGATAATTCTTTAAATTCATCCATATCGATTACTCGTTCGTGAAAACGGATGATAAAAATCGAATCAACATAAAAAAAAATACTTGTATAACAAGTTTTTTGGGTCAGGTATGTGAATAGTGATCATATAAATAGTACTTGCATGAATAGTATTTATATGAATAGTAACTTAACCTGAAAAATAATTTATTTTTTTGACAAATCTTCTAATCAACCAACCATATAACATTTGTACGTCAAATGAAACAAAATTATTTTTAGGGTTAAATGATAAAACGAGAGAGTGTTCATATAAGATGTGAATATTATAATGCTTAATAAAAGTGTTACTAACAAATATTAGGTCAATCCTTAAATACTTAAAAGAACTAAGAATTTGAATATATGTTATGGATTTTAGGAGTTGAGTATTTATGGATATATAGATTCAGATTTTAATTAGATGTGAATAATTGAAAATCTACATCTGGTTTTATTTTTCTCAGTAATAGAGGTGTTAACAATTGAAAAAGTTCTAACAGACGACAATAGCTGACTCTACTACACGGACTAAATATGTTAATGCTTTAGAAGCAGCTAAAAAAGCAGTTTGGATGAGAAAATTCGCGTCTGAACTGGGTGTGGTGATATGAACCCGACTAGTTAATAATAAACTTATGCTGAGTTGATGATGATTGAATCTCCAGGAAGCTAAATTCAGGTTATGGTGATATAAAACCTTGACCCAATCATTTAGTTTAATCCAAAAACCTAAGGTATGTTAAACCTTAGACCCAAAGATATAAACAAATAATGAACCAAAAGTATAAAGTATGATAGAAGTGAAGACGTCACACCCGGAAAGAGATTCACGAGTGATAAGTCAGAATTAGAACGCCACAAGATTGAATTCTTGATAAATTCTAAATAAATCTCTAAAAAAACAAAGAGAAAGCTCTTAATTTACTATTTATATTACTGTTCATGTCCTCCCCTCTCTTTAGCAAATCATACCTTTATATAGGCAACTAATATAATCCTATATAGGTAACTAATATACTTCTTTAATAAAGATTTCCTAATCCTAAATGGTTTACGATAAAAGAAAGACTTTGGGCTTAGCTTAAACAAATGTACAACCCAAATAAAATAAAAACTTTTGGACTCAATAAATGTCTAACCCAAATAACAATTAACACATATTTATAATATAATTGACATAACTAAAGCCCAAACAGAAAGCTTTGCCTAATTAACTTAGTTCTGGCTTTGAATGCAATGAATCAATTATAGCTCTTCTTTTGGCCCCAAATTGCTAAGATTGATCATATTCAATGGTTGTGCTTCAATACTGCTCCTTATTACTTGAATCAGACCATTCAAAGCTTTACACATTTCTTTGGCTCTAGCTCTTGTAATCGGACCTTCCTTTATATACAATGGATCTCTCCTTGGGCTTCTTTGTATATTAATCTGATTCTTATCATTCTCCCTCTCTTCAAAAGGATTTGTCCTCAAATTATCACCTATATCAAAAGGAGAAAGATAAAAAATATTAAATGTATTACTAATATTATACTCACCAGGTAAATCAAGTTTGTAGGCATTATCATTGATGCGTTCCACCACTTGAAAAAGACCATCTTCTCTCGGTTGTAGCTTGGATTGCCTTTACGCCGGGAACCTCTCCTTATGTATATGTACCCAACCCCAATCTCTAGGCTCAAAAATGACCTTTTTACGCCCTTGTTGATTTGTTTGGCATATTGCTCCGTTCTTCGCTCAATTTATTGATGCACTACCTCATGAAGCTTCTTCATCAAATCTGCTCTTTTTCTACGATCTAAACTCATGAACTCATTAACAGGTAATGGCATTAAATCCAATGGTGTCAAAGGGTTAAATCTATAAATAATCTCAAAAGGCGAATAACCAGTAGTAGAATGCACAACCCTATTATAAGCAAATTCCACCTATGCAAGCAATCTTCCCAAGTTTTCAAATTTCTTTTGATAATGGTAAATAATAAAGTAGAAAGAATACGATTTGTTACCTTAGTTTGTCTGCCAATTTGAGGGTGACAAGTCATAGAGAAAAGAAGTTTAGTACCTAGTTTTTCCCATAGAGTTCTCCAAAAATAACTTAAGAATGTGGCATCTCGATCTAACACTATACTCTTTGGTATTCTATGAAGTCGTACTACCTCCCGAAATAATAAATCAATCACGTTTGTTGCATTGTCGGTCTTATGACATAGAATAAAGTGCGTCATTTTAGAAAATCTGTCCATAACAACAAAAATAACATCTCTACCCTTCCTAGTCCTAGGTAATTCTAATACAAAGTCCATAGACAAATCTATCTAAAGATGATTAAGAATGGGCAATGGCGTGTATAAGCCATGGGGTAACACTCAAGATTTAGCTTGCTTACAAGTTATGCACCGCTTACACACTTACTCCATATCTCGTTTCATGTATAGTCAAAAGAAATGCTTTACTAAGATGTCTATTGTCTTCTTTACCCAAAAGTGTCCCATTAAACCTCCACCATGTACCTCTCTCACAACTAACTCTTTCAAAGAACTGATAGACAAATACAGATTTCTCACATGCCCTATATATGTTAGCAAAATCATGGTCATTAGCATACAAATCTTTAAGATACTCAAAACCCAATAATTTTGCATCAAAAGATAAGGGCATACCTTTGTGACAAAGCATTTGCAACCACATTTTTCTTGCCTTACTAGTAGTTGATGACATATGGAAAAGTTTCAATGAATTCAACCTATCAACCATATCTTATATTCAATTTGCCTTGCCCTTTCAACTACTTCAATGACTCGTGGTTCGTATGTATGACAAACTTCTTATACCAAAGGTAGTGCTGCCACGTTTTCAATACTCTAACTAGTGCATACATCTCCTTGTTGTATATGGAATAGTTTAGTACTATACCATTTAACTTCTCGCTAAAATATACAATCGGCCTCCTTTTTTGCATAAGAACTACTCCAATATCTAAACCTGAAGCATCACATTCAATTTCAAAAGTTTTGGAAAAATCAGGTAAGGCTAATAATGGAGATGAACTTAGCCTCTCTTTGATCAAGTTAAAGGCATTTTCTTGTCGCTTCTCCCACTTGAAACCCCTGCTCTTTTTTACTACTTCAGTCAAGGATGCTGCGATAGTGTTAAAGTCCTTTATAAACCTTCTATAGAAGCTAGCCAATCCATGAAAGCTTCGTACTTCTGTAATAGACTTTGGTGTAAGCCACTCATGAATGACCCTAACCTTTTCCTCATCAATATCAATTCCTTTAGCACTCATAATATAACCAAAAAAAGAAATTTGATTAGTTCAAAAAGAATATTTCTTAAGGTTGTCGAACAATTGTTCTTCATGTAAAATAGTCAAAATAGCCCGTAAATGATAGACATACTCATCTAGGGTTTTGTTATACACAAAGATATCATCAAAATAGAGAACCACAAATTTTCCCATAAAAGCACGTAAAACATGGTTCATTAATCTCATAAAAGTTCTAGGTGCATTAGCTAAACCGAAAGGCATAACTAACCATTCATACAATCCATGCTTAGTCTTAAATGAGGTTTTTCATTCATCACCTTCTTTCATCCTAATTTGGTGATATCCACTCTTTAAATCAATTTTTGAAAATATTGATGATCAATGCAACTCGTCTAACATATCATCTAAGCGAGGTATAGAATGACAATACTTTACTATAATTTTGTTAATCACATAATATTCAATGCACATTCTCCACGTCCCATCGTTCTTAGGCACTAGGAGTATCGGCACCGCACACAAGCTCATGATTTCTCTCATGTATCCCTTTTTCATCAATTATTTGACTTGTCTTTGTAACTCCTTTGTCTCCTCAAGATTACTCCTATGAGTGGGTTGGTTCAAAATAGTTACTCCAGGAATGAAGTCAATTTGGTGTTCAATGCCTCGTATAGGTGGCAATCCACTTGGTTCGTTAAGAAATACATCTTCAAATTCCTATAAAAGAGATTTCACAACACTAGGCAAAGAATTGTCAAGATCATTAGTGTTAAGCAAGGCTTCTTTGTAAAGAAGCAAAAGCATTGATTGTCCAGCAATGTAGGCTGTCTTCACATCAATCATTTTTGCATATGTGTTTACTGATTTACTCTCATTTTCTTTAACACTCTTTTTCTCTACTCTTTTCTTCTCACATTCACTCATTTTCTTGCTATTGTGTTTGTTCTCTCCCTCTCTTTCTTTCTTTAGCTCATTCTCTCTTTAAACTCTCATTTAATCTGTATAGACTTATTTCGGACTCAATGAAACTAGAGTGATTAGTTTTCTATCTTTCAGAAAGGAATATTGATTCTTGTATCCATTATGTGTAACACGTTTATCATATTGCCAAGGTCTCCCTAACAAAATATGACTGGCTTATATTGGTACCAGATCACATAAAATCTCATCTTTATATTTACCGATCAAAAATGCTACTCACATCTGTCTTTTTACCCTCACTTCTCTACTATCATTCAACCATTGCAATCTATAGTGTCTAGGGTGTTTTGTAGTAGGCAAGCATAATTTTTCAACTAATTTTGTGCTAGCAATATTGGTGCAACTCCCTCCAGCAATATTGGTGCAACTCCCTCCATCGATAATCATGCTACATACCTTATCTTGAACATAGCTTCTCGTGTGAAAAATGTTCTCACATTGTACTTCATTATCTTCCTCTATTTGTGTCGTTAAAACTCTATATGCCATAAGTAAAGTACTATCCATCAGACATGTAATTTCATTTTCATCTTCTTCTAATGATGGCATGGACTCCTCATCAGTCTCTCCTTTAATTTCAATAATACCATCATCTCTCAAAACCATGATGTGCTTGTTTGGATATTAGGATGCCATGTGACCTTTTCCTAAACACCAAAAACACTTATTATCGTGATTGTGATCAGATGTAGACTCATTCTTTCCTTTATCTCCGTTGGCTCAAACTACTTTATCCTTAATGTATCTCGATCTTAGGCTTAGGTGTAGATCTTTCTTCCCATTTTCTCCCATTTGGTTTTGATGATGATGAAGATTCAAAATTCTGCCCGAATCTAGTGAAAATGCTCTTCCTCTTGAGTTGCCTTTCAATTTTTATGGCCATATGCAGCATTTTCTCTAACTTTACATAATGTTGTAATTCCACCACATTTGCTATATCTCAGTTCAGCCCTTGAAGAAATCTCGCCATGGTGGCTTCCTGATCCTTCACCATATTGCCTCTAATCATGGCAACTTCCATCTCTTTATGGTAATCCTCCACACTCTTAGACCCCTGGGTTAAACCTTGCAACCTTTGATATAACTCTCGATAGTAGTGACTTAGAATAAATCATCTTCTCATGATCGACTTTAACTTTTTCCAAGTACGAACTGGTTACTCTCTATTTCTCCTCTTATTAATCACCAATTAATCCTACCAAAATGACTACATAATCAATAAATTCAACAACAGGAAGTTTAATTTTCTTCTTTTCCGAGTAGTGGTAGCAATCAAAAACCAATTTTACTTTTCTTTTCCATTCAAGGTAAGCGTTCAGATCATTTTTCCCTCGGAATGATGGTATTTTTAACTAATACTATCCAAATCTCGATCAACCTTTCTTCTCATCTATCAACATTAAAATCTCCTCTATTTTTTGGTCTCCCATAATTTCTATCTCTTCTATAAGTTCCACCTCTATCCAAACTAGGTGTACCCATGCTCGAAACTATATCCTCATCAAATAAGTCACCTTTAAAATCGTATTCATCCTCTATATTCTCCCTTGAATCCATAGGTGTTCTAAACCTCTGCCCCCTTCGTAATTCGGTTATGACTGCTCTCTGGTTATCCATTTAATCTCAAATCTCCTCAAATTTTAAATCCAACTTCTCAAACTGTTGTTGCACGGCTTTGAGTACAAATGAGACATCCATCCTTCCTTCTTTCGCTCCACTTTTATCTCGACTAAATGATATAATTAAATACCTACAAGAAAATATTGGAATAATAACCTCATTGCACTCCCTTATGTGTTTATGCTCACGCTCGTGTTTACACACAATTAGCTAAGCAAATCACTCAACCTCCCTCTTTAGTTTGTTAGGCAAACTATTATGAACTCAATCAAACTTCACTTGTAGTGAGCAGTTCTCAATAAGCCACTCACAGGAACAATACAAGAATAATGTAACAAATTATCCAAGTCTATCAACAATATTGTCCGTTTTGGCCCAACTCTTGGGGCCTCACGATTTTGTTATTAGAATGGGTTATTCTGAGAAATTTCCAAGAGGTCACCCATCTTAGTACTGCTCTCGTCCAAGTACGCTTAACTGCGTAGGTCTTGGAGTTAAACCACTACTCATCCCCAAAGGCCCTGTTGATAACTTGATTTCAACTCTACATATATAGCCTAGTAATTTTCTCTCCCACTCCGATGTGGGATTTGGTTCATCCCTGCCATTCTAGAAGCCTGTCAGAAGCCACTCCTTACTCAGGCTCCCTCGACCCCGGTGCCACTTCCCACCCTCATCGGACCGAGATGTTACAGGCCTACTAACTTTCTTCTGGTTCGTTCTCGAACCACCACCATCATACTGGAGGAGAGTTGGCTCTGATACCAATTGTAACACTTGATCCAAGTCTGTCAACAATATTGTTCGCTTTAGCCCAATCCTTGAGGCTTCACGATTTTGTTCTTGGTAATGGGTTATCCTGAGAATTTCCCAAGAGGTCACCCATCTTGGTACTGCTCTCATCCAAGCACACTTAATTGCGTAGTTCTTGGAAAGAAACTACTATCCATCCTCAAAGGCCTTGTTGATAACTTGGTTCTAACTCTACATATATAGCCCAATAACTTTCTCTTCTATTCTGATGTGGGATTCGACTCATCCCTGTCATCCTCGAAGCCTATCAGAAGTCGCTCCTTGCTCAGGCTCCCTCGACCCCGACACCACTTCCCACGCTCATCAGATCGAGATGTTATAAATAGTAATATAAATGAACACGTAATTATGATAAGCAAGGGGTCAAGGATCAGAATGAATGTAGAAATAATTAACGGAATAGTTAGTAACTAATTTTTTTTTTAGAGATGAACCAACTAAAGATTAAACACTAAAATTGTAAAAGATAACAAATAATTGAGAAAAGATAGATTAACTTGATTTAAAAACTGAGCTTTGATACCAAATCTGATGTGAACCCGATTAGTTAGCAATAAACTTACACTGAGTTGATGATGGAAAAGCTAAAATCAGGTTATGGTGATATAAAACCTTAACCCATTCATTTAGTTTAATTCAAAAACCTAAGGTATGTTAAACCTTAGACCCAAAGATATAAACAAACAATGAACCAAAAGTATAAAGTATGATAGAAGTGAAGATGCCACACCTGAAAAGAGATTTGCGAGTGATAAGTCAGAATTAGAATGCCACAAGATTGAATTCTTGATAAGTTCTGAATAAATCTCCAAAAGAACAAAGAGAAAGCTCTTAATTTACTATTTATATTACTGTTCACGTCCTCCCCTCTCCCTAGCAAATCATAACTTTATATAGGCAACTAATATAATCCTATATAGGTAATTAATATACTTCCTTAATAAAGATTTTCTAATCCTAAATGGTTTACAATAAAAGAAAGACTTTGGGCTTAGCTTAAATAAATGTCCAATCCAAATAAAATAAAAACTTTTGGACTCAATAAATGTCTAACCCAAATAACAATTAACACATCTTTATAATATAATTGACATAACTAAAGCCCAAACATAAAGTTTTGCCTAATTAAATTAGTTCTGGCCTTGAATGCAATGAATCAATTATAGCTCCTCTTTTGACCCCAAATTGCTAAGATTGATCATATTTAATGGTTGTGCTTCAATATTGCTCTTTATTACTTGAATCAGCCCATTCAAAGCTTTACATATTTTTTTGGCTCTAGCTCTTGTAATCAGACCTTTCTTTATATACAATGGATCTCTCCTTAGGCTTCTTTGTATATTAATCTAATTCTCATCATGTGGTTCTTAGTATGGCTTATTCGATAAGCGTATTATGTAATAATACAGAAGTTATCGCACAGACAAAAGAATCGAGATTACACCAGAAATCTAAATATATTCAGTAAAAGATTTATATTTTGAGAGTGTTCATTGGTACTAGAGAAATAATTATATTGAGGTGTAAAATGGTTCGAATTGATATATCTTCACAGACTTGGAATTGGTGGGCAGATCTCCCGAGTCTAACTCATAAGGCTACACCTCCAACTCTGTGAGATAATAACACACTTAAAATGATGCTAATTGTGTTTTTTGACAAAAAAATTTTGATGCCTAAATAAAAAAAAAGGTGTAGAAAATTCAACAAAGGAAAAATCAAAGCTTAAAGTCACCTTTATTTTTTTTTGTTATAGAGAGAGAAATATCTCTCGTTGTCTTTTATTATTTTTCATTTTATCCTTGACTGTCACCTTTCTTTGATGTGACTTTGTATCGAAGAATAAAAATAATGGGATCTTCTTGTCTTTGGACAATGTGCTAATCGTATTTCATTAATCCTTACGTTATGTCAGATCTTAGAGCTACAAGGTCCATCACTGTTGCATCATTCAAAACTGATAGATGATGGGATAGATAGCTCTTAGTGGTCAGGCAATTCCCTTGGTCATAGACCTCCTTATACCTTCTAACCATTCTTATTTTTATAAGTATGATAGATACATACGGGTCACGGATCAGGAGTTTTATGGAGTATACAAGCTTCCTTTCCTGAACCGATGCGGACATTATTGAGTGTCAAATTATGCAGTACCCTAACACAGATGTGATAACATTCACATGAGGGGTTAGAGATATCGAGTCAGGCTTTACTGCTTTAGGGTCAAAGATGTCATGTGTCTATAAAAAATTTCTCGAGTGTTTAGTTTTCATTTTTTATCCGAACAAATTATAAGAAGACATCTTTAGTTGAACTCACCCACATATAGTCAATAATATGGCACACAAAATCATAAATCAATCTCGATGGCCCATCATGGCAAATCGAGTAACTGGTGGCTCACAAGGCCAAAAAATAATCTTGACTCACACGGCCAAAATATAAAACAAGTATGGCACCTTGGCCATTATACTCAACTATGCCACATTCACAAAGATATAAAAAAAAACTGGCCTTTGGCCTCATATTCATGGTAATCCAGGTTTCATCACAAACCTATTTCTATCATAAACAAGGAGCCATCCCGACCACCACACAACATATTCAATGCCTCCTCATTTTAGTTATGTATCCATATACTTACATTCACATATATATTCACATGCTATCATCTCTAACATTATATTCATTCAAAAATAATATAAAGCAAGGCAAAGGGAAAGGAATGTGTCCAATCACTGTCATGGGATGGGAAACCACCCTCTCGGTATCCTCCTCGTGACGGAGATCCTCCTGTCTCGGCTACTGCACCGGAATACGCATACAAACACAGATTCAACAATCTGTTATAATGTACGTGTATGATACAATGCATACTCATGCTACTCTTGCACTCTTCTCTCTCTTTCTCTATCCTCTCTCTCTCTCTAACATACTATCATATATGAAACTCTATTCTATTTATCATTTTCTCATCAATTTCAACACCAATAGCTATCAAATCCCTCTAATTTATTGATACTGATGATAAATTAGAAAAACCCTAATTTTTAGGATTTTATAAACAGTACCTGATCTATATATTCTTAGATCTATGTAAAATGATAGCTCAAATAAAAGAGAAAAACTGAAGAACAAGTTTACCTGAACTGGTATGTGAGCTTGGAGTCCCTTTTTGGTTTGAATCTCTCTTCGATTACTGTTTACCGTGCCTCCTTTCCTCTCGAATCCTCATGATCCGATGGTTAGAACTTTGATCAAAGGAGATTTCTCATTTTTAGTATTGATTCTCAGTTCATAGAAATTGAAATAGCGAAGTTTGGTGGAGAAATGACTGAGATCAGTTTTAAGGGTGAGAGAGAGAGAGTGTTTCTACTGGTTTCGAATGAGATAAAGAGTGAGAAAATCAGAATGGGGAAGACAATCCCTGCTCGATGCATAAAGGCTATGTAATCCTCAAAGGTGTCAATACCTTTCAAAACATATCGATACCTTTGGCATTTTGCCTGCAACGTATCAATACGTTCTCCCAATGTATCAATACGTTTGGCCATTGACTGTGCATAAAGCCTACAAGGTGTCAATATCATCCTCAATGTATCGATATATTTTATCGCAAACCGACTTTATCTCCATCACAAACGTGTCGATACCTTTACCAAGGTATCGATACGTTTAGCACTGTTACAACTCATGAAGCTTGTAATGTATCGATACATTTGGCCCGATACTATTCATTAAGCCTTCAATGTATCGATACGTTTGGCCCTCAACTCTGAAAGGTGTCGATATCCTTCTCCAAAGGTATCGACAGGTTTGGCCTCATCCCCAATGTATTGATATGTTTTCCCAAACGTATCGATACCTTTGTTTCTAATCCTCCTTTCGAGGACTACCACTTCAAATGATCATAACTTTTGGCTCAGATATTGACACGGAACCTATAATATATCATCAGAAAGCTCTCTTTGAGATCTATAAAAACAATAGTGCACTCTTTCTCAATTAAAGATGATTTTAGGGTCAAAAATCTAGTTCTTTCTCATATATTCATTCTGTACCACACATTTTTTTTCCAGAATGAAACCAAGTTATCACACCCTCTCGCGCATGATCTAAACACTACTACATGTATAGAAACTCATGAGGGTTTTACAATAATTTTCATAACCCTAAGGGACGGTTTTTATACTAAGCTCTACTTTTGATGCCATTAAACAAGTCTCATTACTGTTCTAGTCTAGTCCGATCTGGCTTTAGTAATTGATCCATAAATTTTGATAAAAATTTTGGATTAACCTAAGACAAGTGGCATTCAAGAGAGGAGTTGATCTCAATTAGATTATGTACCCAAGTATAGGTAGTCTTGTTATAGTATAGTCTGGTGAGTCCAAGTGTCGTA
>JAVXUL010145914.1:0-14476 GCA_035590515.1 Trichilia minutiflora
TTACAAAAGGTATATACACAAGAAAATATAACCCTGAACCATCTGACACGATTGGTTCTAGGGCATATCTCTAACACATCTGACATTATTCATAGAAACACACGAGAGATTTTTGATTCTTTCCTCTGGTTTTCTTACTACTTTTGTCACTCCTATACACAAGCAAAACCCTCACTGACTTAAGCATCGAAGGATTTTCGCTGGAAAATTGGCTTTATCCCTAAGTTTTTACTATTTTACAACTCACAGAACTAGAGATCAAGGAAGAAGATAAGCTAGTGCTGGAGGTTGAAGACGACCATAACTTCTTACATCAACATTTAGCACCGTTTGTGGGAATATAGAACTAAAAGCTAAAAAATAATCAACTCCACTCAACATGACGAACACCAGAAGTTACTCAACTAGAAGACACTTAACAAAATAGAGGAATACAGATGGTGAGTCCATTGATGCTACTACTGTAGCGAAAGAAGCTCACAACACCTTGCATGAGATTCCAGAGCACGAAAGCTCCAAATCTAACGCCGATGAAGTTTTTGTTTATAGGTCATACCATACAAGAGAAACTAACGAGATAACCCGTTTGTTGTAACTGCTTCAAGACAGTGAACAACGATATGTAGAGAAGGACTAGCAAATATAGATGCTGGTCAAAGAAATGATGGAGATGAAGAAGATGATGCAGATGAACATGGTGGGTACAAAAGTATCTGATAAAACTGTAGAAAGCAGTATTTCTCAACTAGAAGCCATGGCAAAGAATGAAGAAGGGATAAGAAGGAAGGCCCTAGTTAAAAGATATAGAGCTGCAGAGAAAGGAAAGAATAAAGCTGTTGAAGAGCCTTACCTGAAGAAAGTGGGAGGTAGGGGGGAAAATCTGCCTTTCTATATCCATAAGAGACACCACCATGAATCTAAACGTATGTCTCAAAATCTAGAAACGGCTTAAGGGAAGCCAAGTAAAACTAGCTTACCCTCCGAGGACATGAGAATGATTTTAGAACAGAAGTGGAGAAGAGAACGTGAGGCTTTCAAGCACAAATACTCATGTCAGGAGGAAAATTGGGGGACTATCACCAAGGAGAAAGATGTAGAGGCCTTGGTAAGAAAATTGATGAAAGAGATGAACAACGAGAAGATGCGCTCCCGAGGTGAACCAATTGAATCTATCCAACAAATAAGGCCATATTCGAAGTCACCTTTTGCCCTTAAACTGTTGGTCTAAACTTTGCCTCAAAAATTTAAGATGCCCTAGATTATCTCGTTTTCTGGGAAAATAGATCCTTTATTACACATGGATTTCTTTCATGAGATGATACTTGTCTAGGGTTTGAGAGAAGATCAGATGTGCCATCTATTCCTATTGACCCTAGAAGGACAGGCGAGAAAATGGTTTGTAGGATTGACTATGGGGAGCATCCGAGACTTCGGATAGTTGTATGATGTGTTCATCAATGAGTTTCGAGGAACAATTTTTAGTACAAAAACTCTGAGCTCCTTGTTGTTGCTTAAACATGGGAGTGGTGAAAGTCTCAGAAGCTTCACCAAGAGGTATCATGAGAAAGTGCTCGAGCTGGGAGCCTTTCGACATCCTTTGGCACTGGAAGGATTGAGACAAGGGCTGAAGATAGACAGGGCTTGGTATGCCATATGTAAGTCCTCAGTGAAAACATATGAAGCTGCTTGGAGAAAATTATTTGATGAGATTAAAGTTGAGAATCAGGTAATGTTGAAGATGAAGGTGGAGAAACCGGTGGGTGCTCCTCCGAGAGATAATAATTGATTCAAGAAGCTCGACAATAAAAAATGAAAGAATGACAAAAGAAGTTCTCTGAGGTGAATCGTGAAAGAAATTGAGCCCCCAAGTATTACTGGAATGACAGACGCAGGGAGGAGTCTTATGCAAGAAGATCGCCTCGGAGAGATGATCCGAGACGAGTGGCTCAGTTGGAAGAGAAGAGAAAATTCACTCCCCTGAATGCGTCCCTTTCTCAGATCTTAGAGGAGATAAAGAGGCAGGGAACCCTTTTGTTAGATCCCCGTCCGATCAGAGCCAAGCCAACAGGGGAAGCGAAGAACAGATTCTGTGAGTTCCATCAAGATGTGGGATATTTGACAGATGATTGTTATGACTTGGAAAATCAGATTGAAGTCTTGGTCAGGAATAACTACCTGACCGAGTTCGTGGCTCAGAATGATGAGAGAGCCCAAAATCCAAGGTAGGCCCAAAGGCGCGATGACACGATGGTAATTATAGGAGGCCCTACGCTAGTTGAAAATTCAAACAGGTCTCGAAAAAACTGCTCTCAGTACTCTCTGTAGCAAATATTGAACCGCATGTAATGAATGTGAGTGTAAAGAAAAGATCAAAGGTGGCCTCAGTTCTAATACTGTTCACGGAGGAAGATGAATGTGGGGTTCAGTACCCAATGATGATGCTCTAGTTGTTACGCTGACGGTAGGGACTTCTCAGGTTGGTAGAATATTGATTGATACAGGGAGTTCCACCGATATCATTTTCATAGAAACCTTAGATTCATTGGGCATTGAGAATCTAAGACTGAGACCTGTCGAGATCGATCTGCATAGATTTGGAGAGTCATGTGTATATCCCTTGGGAACGGTGCAGTTGCCAGTAATAATGGTTGACAGACCATATCAAAAGACCACTATAGTAGAATTTTAGGTCATGGATCTCAAAATATCATGTTTTATGATTTTGGGAAGACCATTTCTCCGGTCTATGAAAGCAGTAGAGAATTTTTACTACTTAAAATTGAAGTTTAGAGCAGGAGATGGAATCGAGATTGTAAGAGGAAATCAGAAGGAGGCCTGATCCTGCTTCACCATTGCTTTGAGGAATTCCTATTGTATTCATAAACGCACATTGGAAGAAACAACTGTGGGACATGCAGGAGATGATCGACAGGAAGATCCACTAGAAGATATGGAGAAGAAGTTATGTACTCCCTACGTTTTGATTTTAAAGTAACCAATAACGAGGCAGAATATAAAGCACTGATTGTTGGAATCAAATTAGCTCAAATTTTGGGAGCTTGAAATGTAAACATAAACAGCGATTCACAGTTAATTGCCAATCATATCAATGAACAGTTCCAGGCTTGGGAGGATAACATGCAGGCTTATCTGATCCAAGCCAGAAAGTTAATGGCAACATTCCAAAAGGTCACAGTGAAACAACTTTCCTGGACAGAAAATTCCAAGGCTGAATCTTTGACAAAATTGACTTCGGTGTTCAAAGGAAAGGCTCCGGCTTTGGTTCCAATTGAAATCCTGATGCAGTGGAGTGTAGATCTGAAAGAAGATTTTGTTACTGTCATACAAGAAGTTCCCGACCCGAAGTGGATGAAGGAACTAAAGTCTTACATTCAGTATAGAGGACTACTAGCTAACAAGAACGAGGCAAGAAAGATAAAAAATAGATCAACAAGGTACGCTATTATTGATAATGTACTCTATAAATGTGGTTTTAGCTTATCATATTTAAAATGTCTAAGACCAGATGAGGTTAATAAAATTCTCGAAGAAATCCACAGTGGAATTTGTGGAAGTTATGGAAGGGCTCATTCTTTAATGTATAAGATCATTCGGATCCTAGTGGCCAACAATCAGCCATGATACTTTGCGATTGGTTAAATCTTGCCACAAATGTTAGATCTATGGAGATATCTCGAGGCAGTCCCCCGAGGAGCTCACTTACCTTTCAAGTTCGTGGCCTTTCTCTCAACGGGGTTTAGATTTGATTGGACCACTGTCAACCGTTCGAGCCACCACCAAGTATACGATTGTGGCGATAGATTATTTCACAAAGTGGATGAAAGTAGAGCCACTCTTTAGCATAACAAAAAAGAAGATAACAGCCTTCATCAAGAAGAATGTGATATACCGCTTTGAAGTCCCACAAATTTTGATAGTTGACAATGGAAAGCAATTTGACAATGCCAAATTTAGGGAATTCTGCTCTGATTTCTGTATTGACCTAAGGTTTGCTAGCCCAGCACATCCTCAAGCTAATGGACAGGTTGAAGCTGCCAACAAAGTAGTCAAAAAAGCACTCAAGAAGAAGCTTGGAGAACATAAAGGAGCTTGGATTGACAAGTTATCTAAAATACTTTAGGCCTACAGAACCACTTCCCGAACAGCAATAGGGGAATCTCTATTTTTATTCACTTTCAAATGTGAAGCCATGATTTCAATCAAGATCGATGTCCTGACTTTTCGAGTGCAAGAATATGATGAAGAGAAGAATAAGGCTAGTCAAAAATTGGATTTGGATCTATTAAAAAGAAAAAGACAATAGGCCACAATACGGGTAACAGCTCATAAACAAAAGGTGATCAGAAATTACAATCAAAAAGTCAGATGTCGAACTTTTCAGAGGGAGGATCTAGTCTTCCGACGAGTAACTCTCAACATTAAAATTCTTGGTGAAGAGGTGTTTGGGGCCAATTGGGAAGGACCATACAAAGTCGTTCAAATACTTAGACTAGGAGTTTACAAATTGGAGACCCCGAATGGCTTTCTAGTCAAAAAAGCCTTGGAATGCTGATAGACTAAAACTATACTATCTTTGATTCGACCCTTTTGGACCAAATCCCCTCGAGCCAGTATATGGCGTTATAAATACTTGCTTCATGAAGAATTCTAACTATGCCTCTCTCTCGAGTACTCTCATTAGATTCAATTTCTATGTCAAGGCTGGCCGAGTCTTTCATGAGAAGATAAGCCAATGAGACCACGTCGTCTTTATGCTAAGGATATTTTACAGCTTATGGAACCACATCGTTTTGAGGTTATATAGATCATATCGTTCGAGGTCAATTACTAGGATCATGCTGTTTCCAGAAGACCTTATCCAACGAGACCACGTCGTCTCCATGTTAAGGATATTTTATAATTTATAGAATCACGTCATTTCGAGGCCATATGGATTACGTTATCCGAGACTGACTGTCGGTATCACGTCGTTCTCAGAAGACCTTATGCTAACGAGACCACGTCGTCTCCATGCTAAGGATATTTTGTAGCTTATAGAACCACATCGTTCTGAGGTTATATAGACTACGTCGTTTGAGACCAATTGCTGGGACCATGTCATCCCCAGAAGACCTTATGCCAACGAGACCACGTCGTCTCCATGCTAAAGATATTTTGTAGCTTATAGAACCACTTTGTTTTGTGGCCATATAGACCATGTCGTTCGAGGTCGACTACTGGGACCACATCGTCCCCAGAAGACCTTATACCGACGAGACCACGTCGTTTCCATGCTAAAGATACTTTGCAACTTATGGAACCATATCGTTTTGAGATCATATAGATCACGTTGTCTGAGGCTGATTGTCGGGACCACGTGTCTTTAAAAGATCTTATGCCAATAAGACCACGTCGTCTCCATGATAAAGATGTATGCAACTTAAGAAATCATATTGTTCCGAGGCTAGGGATCATGTCATCCCTGATCTCATTCTTGTACAAGACCACGTCGTTCATGATCTAAGATCATATATTACTTATGGTTTGTTATACTTTTTATTATTTCTTGAATCGGATCATTGAATGAATATACCTATTAACTTTCTCTGATTGTACATACATTTTACGTCAATGATTAATGAGATCAATATTTTTTGGACATTATATTTTTATCTATTTGTGATGAGCATGTTTGTTATCTCAGATCTAACTGCATACTGTCTTACACGATCTTATGTTTGATAAAAATTTTTCTAAGTTATTTGGTCGAATAAGTGTTTTATTTAAAGTAACGACTTATCTCCTATTCTATTTAAATTTTATATAAGTGGTCTGCATCAATCAAACTTAAAGTTATTTGTAGGAATGACTTATGTTACTTGATTAGTTTGAAATTTTTCTGAGTACGAACAAATATTATTTCAAGAAAGGAAATCCTATTTAAGCTAAGATCAGATTCGGAAGAATAATATTTCATCAAAACATTCAGTTTATACAAACAAAGAACTTATTACTATTACAGATTTCTCGAGCCTAATTTTCTCTATTCATAACTTTGGGATTCTCGGGTGATTTAGGCTTCAGATCTTCTGAAGGGTCACAGGCTGATCGACAAGAGGTTGGTCTATTGTTGGGAGGGGATTGGTGTAGGTTGTCTCGACTGCAGCATATGAGGCAGGGACATTTTTATTTGCCTCTTGATCAAGGACTTCAAATGCTGGCATCTCCCGCCCCAGTTCTGCGTACAATCACTCGAGGTCGAGATAAGGATATTTCTCTTTGAAGGTCTGACAGGTCAGGTCAATGGCTTGATCCATATTAGCCTCACCCTCAACCTCGGCGACTGTCACTGCATCCTTAATTCTTTGAGTCTCCCCAACTGATTGCTTTCTCAGGATTTCTATCTCAGATTGTTGAAGTGCTATCCGAGATTTCAAATTGGCATTTTTAACACTTAGTCCAGTATGTACAGATTCTAAGGAAGCAATCTGGAGCTCTAACTATTCTTTTTCTTTTTCTCACGCCGACTCCTTGGCCTCCCATTCAGTTCTCTCAAGGGCCAAAGCAGCCTTCGCCTTCTCTCATTCCAACACAGCAAAGACATTCTCCTTCTCAAGTTTCTTCATCCTGCTCATCTCATCTTTCTTGGCATCCCACTGCTGTTTCATTTGATAATAGGCCTGCAAATAAAACAAATTATCAGCAAGTTATAAAAGGACATTTCTTGAACATCAAGTATTGAACTTACTCTCAGACCCCATCTGTACATGAATTCCATAGCATCGGGGTTTTTCATGTTATCTAATTTTTGGGCAATATTCGATGCCAGATGCCTCCTGACATCATTGATGATATCCAAAAAATGGGAAAAGTGCTTTTGCTTTCCCTTGTGGATATCGTCTAGCCTCAGCTCAAGTATCTTAGCTACACTGAAAAAGTTATCATCTTGGGAACCCAACCCACTGATCTTCAACTTCTTCTACCCTTGTTTGATCGGAGGGTTTTCTCTAACCCTCTTCTGTCCCTTCTCTAGTAGGGGCTTTTTCTATCATTATCCCCTTACCCTTATCCTAGACAATAATCGGGGTGGACTCGGATCCCGATTTCGAGGAGATGGGCCCCTGTTTCCTTCTCCTCATAACGACACTCTCCCTGTTTTGTTGTTATTTTTTTTTTAGGGTGTCTGTTTAGAGGTCTTTGCTCATTTATTCCCAGTAAGCTTGTCCAGTGAAGCCAATGCAGACGATTTTCCTGACTTTATGGTTTTTTGTAAAAATAACAAACAGAAGAGTTAATCACATTTACGACAAGAATAAATATCATAGAAGTATAAATTTCTATGAAAGATATTTACACTGGGCAAAACTCTTTTTCTGGATATTTACAAAGTTTTTATTCGGACATGTCTTTATTAAACTTAAGGCCAAGAGATTCAAATCAGAGAGTAAGATTTTTGATTTGAGGACTGAGCCCTAGCCTGCCTAATGATTTTTAAACTACGGGAACTTAGCTCTTTCTCCCTTGTCTATGACAAAGCTTCACAAAACGTTCTCGAGACGGGGAGATACGGCTCGAAGTTCCAGTTGCCACCCATAAAGAACCATTTGTTCTTCCAATCTTTATTGCAGGTGGGGTTCACTTTGATCATATTAGGTTTTCGAGGCCTTGCTTGGAGGTATTATCACCCGGATTCTTCTCGGGATTTTTCTTAAGCACAAACATGTACTTTAGTTCTTCCATGGAGGGTGGTGAGTCTGTTATTTGTCTGTATAGAACGTACAGTCCAGCAAGAGTCCTCCAACCGTTCAGGTTAAATTGGTAGGGGGCTATCCTCATCATGGTGAGGACTCGATAAAAGTATGCCTGCAGTGGTAACCTAACCCCTAGGTAAAATAGTTCTTCATTGAAAGCAACTTCACCCTCAAGGGGGTTACTAGAATTTTTGTCTGCCTCGGGGGCTCAGAGATAAATATCATTGGGAATCCTAAAGAGATTTGTATAAACCTGAAGGTCAGTTTTCATGACCGTTGAGGTGAACCAGTCTTATTCGTGTGGGGATCAGACCTCCGATATCGGTGTCGGGCTAGCCACTAATTCCAAACCCTCTCCTAAGTTGTCTCCCCCAGTAACAGCCAAACAGAAGCCATTTTTACCCACAAAAATAAAAGAAAAAGTCAATATGGCTGTTTGGGGATCATCGACAACTCTAAAAGTATTCTATACTATCACTGAGGCTACTACATTTTACTGTCTAGAGTCAAGATAATAATGAAGATTCTGTTTCTCATAAATATACTGCTAATGCCTATAAGAGGACACTAAAACATTTCAGACCAACTTTAGCATGCATTCTATTCTATCAAGCACATATTCATAGTATAAAAGAAATTACAGAAAATATTAAATAGGAAAGGATGCGTGAGGAACTTACCGGATATTCTGAAGAAGAGATCTAAAGTGAAAGTTCTCGGATAAATGTTGAACGCTGCAAACAAAAGCTGCTAAAGATCGTCAAGAAAGTTTTGAGAGGTGTTCTGAGTGCTCTGTTACATATGAAAACGAGAGAAAATTAGCTTTCAAAGAAGGAAGGGATATTTATAGAGACGAATGAGAAAGAAGATCAGGAAACACCTAACCGTTGTATCAAATCCAACGAACAAGGAGATACCACGTCACCTGAATTCGAATCGCCAAAAGATGTGTCTTTTTAAATTTCAACTCAGATAGGACCCACTTCTGCGGATAAATTATTGTAACCCGGATATCTCGATCTTTTGGTTTTATCGTTCAATGGTGAAACGCCACGTGAATGACGATTATATTTTCAAAATAGTTAACTTGATGATGACGTCAATAGAAGCGATGTAACAAGACATCCGAGCAGTAATTATTAAGTTTTAAGTTTTTAAGTAAAAATTTTTTAATTAAAAACTAGCGGCTTAATATTTAGGGTATTGTCACAAAAGCCCAGCCTAAAGGCCCAAGACCTTTTCCTGTAATAACAGAAGGGATAAGATCGTGTTGGGTAATACATCTGAGGCTATTAGTTCGAAGAATCTTTCCTGCATCACTCACAGTAACGTCTGCTCAGAGGAAATCATCAGCACCACCTGCTCGAAACCTCGTCTCAAATTTTTTAATCAAACATCTATTGTATACAGTGTCGAAGTCTCGGGGATAACTACGATGTGGATTAGCATTTACAATACTATAGCATGGTGTTATCAAAGGTCTGATGTATCTCTAAAAGGGCATTAGGAACTCGGATCCTCGAGGAGTCGGGGATCGAGGCCTTGGGTACACATGGTATGGTATGGTACCAACAACAGTTATGCCCCACGATTCTCGTAACAAACTTTCAAGGCACGCCAGTTTAGTAACAACACGTGTCAATAGGTACAGAATTCTATGATTCTACATAACTGAAGCTAGGAATAAAAGAGAGGTACGTATAACTTTTTAGAGAGAGAATATTCATATACACATCTGATATTATTCACAGAAACACATAAGATATTTTCAATTCTTTCCTCTAATTTTCTTACTGCTTTCGTCACTTCCATATACAAGCAAAATCCTCACTGACTTAAATATCGGAGGGTTTTTCCCGAAAAATCGGCTTTACCCCTGAGTTTCTACTATTTTGCAGCTCACAAAACCAGAAATCAATAAAGAAGACAAACTAGTGTTGGAGGTTGAAAACGACCACAATTTCGTGCATCAACAATATCAATAGTAGATTTCATCATTTCGTACCCATTTTGTACACATAAATTTAGTATGTGACAAACATACTTATTATGAAAAACAATCTGTCCTCTAGGTATGGGTTTAGTGTATCTTTAAGAAGAAGAATGATTGTTATGTTGTCAGATGTATTATCAAATAAAATATAAAGAATTTGATCTGAAATTCTAAACTCTCATATAGCATTCTTAATAACCTTGACAATAGCCTTAGCATTATGTGAAAATTCAAAAGATCTAAATCTTATAATTCTTTTATTTAATTACCAATATTCGTCAATTCAATGACAAGTAACACAAATATAATACAAATCATTAACACTTCTCTAATTATCATATGTTAATGAAAATATATAGTTACTCGATTCTAGAATGACAATTAAGGTTTGTTTCATCTCTGCAAATTTTTGAAGTGTATGTGTTCGTACTATGGTCCTATATATTTTTTTAAAAATAGGTTGATATTATTGCATCATTTCTACAAAATACGGAGATTCACTTTGTGTGAATAGTTTATTATTATGATCAACCATTGATAAATTGCATTTTTCGATATAGCAGGATCAAAACGAAAAGTACCACCTATCATTTCATCAATTATTTTTATTTATGTTTATATTTGTAAATTTTTAGTGTTATTAATATTTTTTATCTATATGTCTTTTAAGAGTATCTAACTTATTTTCTTTTTTGTGTGAGTATATCACACTATAAAATTTATATCGAACTTTATTAAATTCGATATTTTTTAAAAAATATATCAAATCTCTTATTTAAACTGTCTATTTTAATTATTATCCGTAATTATTGCTTTTATTAGATTCGCTGTACTATGAATCATAGAATCTTTAGTAATAAATCTTCTTCTCTAAATCTTATTTGTCTTAATCTTCTAGATTGCGTTACTTGATTGGAATTCATGTTCTACATATTTGTTTTATCTTCCATTGATTATTCTTAAGGTTTAGACTTCAAGTTTGGGGAAGGGATCAGGCCTTTACCTGGTTTCTTGTTTGTTGAGTTTGTTCCAACAATATTGATAATACTTACGAGATTTTACTTTCAAAGCACAGAAACATTACAATTTTAAACAAAGTTTTAGTCTTCAACAAAACAACTTTTTTATGTTACAGACCATTTAAACATTGACGTAATCTTCAACAATTGGCTTAAACTTAATTAAATAAAATTATTTATAACATGATATATTATTTTATGTTTTATAGCAATATTGTAGCTAATAAATCTAATTACCTAATAACTGTAGCCTATGGCATATAATAAAAATTAATGTATAAGAACTTTTCAAATCCAATTACCTTTAGTTAACATTTAAAATTTAAATTTATATATACAAAAATTGTTAAAAGTTAAAAAATTATCAATTAAATATAAAATTTGATTTTTTTTGAAATAATATATATACAAAATTTTTCTTCAAAATTTTAATAAAAAAATATTGAATTACTATTAAAATAATTTCTTTATAACTATTTATAGACTACTATTAAATTTTATTCAAATGTTTTATAAATTTATATGCCGCTGGCAAGCCAAATTGTTAGTATGATTTTTAAAGTTTACTAAGTTGAGGGTAAAAATAAATTGATGTGAAAATAAAATTTCTTAATGCATGTATATAAAAATAAAACTCTCTTTCTTATATCAATTTCATGGAATAAAAAGATTGAGCAACAAACTCCATTCTAGAAAAAATGCATTTTACAAATACTTAAAATTGTTTGGCTGCAAATCCCGTATTCATATTTCTAAAGAAGAAATATCAGAGTTTGAGGATAAAGTCAAGGAGTGTATTTTCTGAATCAAATAGGTGACTGCAGCAAGTATTTTTTGCACCCTTTTTATTGATTTTACTTTGTAATGAAATATAAGATATATATACAAAATAAAAAGCTTAGTTCTAGTAAGTTATAAAGACAGACAAATCTCAAAATTCTAAGAAGAGTTTTCCAAAATAATGCAATTCAATTGGTGCTAGGATTTCTAGCTGTTTGAAAAGATTTCAATAGCTGTTGATGGGCTTGTTTTAATTAAGAATTCTTGATGCTGAAAATCCTTTAGAAATTGCTGAATGCGTCTTTCCTTGCTTCTTTGAGAGAGGTTTATCAGCCCCCCTCAAAGTAGGTCTTGTCATGGAGTAAACGCCTAGTTTGCCTCTGAATGTCGAGAATTGTTTTTATCTTAAAGGTGAGTAGGTATATACCTTGTTCGCATCATGCCTTGCACTACTTTATCATGAATGAAATAGACATCCAACTTGATGTGTTTGGTCCTTGCATGGAAGACTGGATGTTTTGTCATGTAAAGAGCACTCGTATTATCACAATGTAAGATTGGAAGACGAGCGATAGGGAAACCAATATCTTGTAAGAGTTTTCAGCCGAGTTAATTCAGTAGCTATGGAAGCCATAGACCTGTACTCTCTTTCGGTGCTAGAAAAAACGACAGTATGTTGCTTCTTAGAGCTCCATGAGATGCAAATTACTCAAAGAAAAACACAGTAGCCTGAGGTACTGCAATGTGTTTCAGGGCATCATGCCCAATTGGAATCTGAAAAAGCATACAAGCGTTGGGAGCTTTGGGATAAGGAAAAAAACCCATGATCCAAAGTTCCTTTAAGATTATGTAGAATCCTTTTTACAGCTCGGAGATCAGCCTTGGTTGTTTGAAAGTGTTGAAAGACACAATTAATAGAATGTGTGGTGTTAATGGCCATTGGTGTTGTGATAGAAGAACATTCCAACATGTGTGCATCTGTCAATCAATTTTTGTGTATTTTGCCTGTGACAGGAAAAAACACACCATTAAATCTCTTTACCTCAATTCCTAAAAAATAACTAAGTAATCCAAGGTCCTTTAAAGCAAATTTAGAGGCAAGTTGTTGTATTATAGATTAAATGAAAATTCATCGTTCCCTGTGACGACCACATCATCCATATAAAAGAGAATTAGTATAAGAGTATTGTTTGTACAATAAACAAATAAAGAAACACCTGCTTTCCTGTTATAAAAATCAAGACGAAACATTGCTTGAGATAATCAGTCAAACCATGCTCTAGGCCTGCCACAGAGTGATTTATGTAGCTGACACACATGATTGGGAGAACTAGAATTTACAAACCCGGCGGCTGTTCCTTAAGAGCCATTTCTTTGAGACCGTATAAAAAGGCATTTCGTACATCAAGCTGTTTACGGATCCATTTTGAACTGATTGCAAGAAAATATGAGCCGTATAGTTATATATTTAATGACGGGGCTGAAAGTTTCGTCAAAATTAATTCGAGGAATTTGTGTGAAACCTTTAGCGACCAACCACGCCTTGAACCTCTCAACAGAACCGTCTTCCTTATACTTGATTCTGTAGATCCATGTAGATCCAATAATTTTAGTATTTGCAGGTCGAGGAACAAGCGACCAAGCGTTATTATGATGAAGAGCTGCAAGTTCTTCTTTCATCGCATCGATCCAATAAGGGTGTTTGGGTGCAGATTTTGATGCTTTTGGTTCTGTCTGAGTTATATGACTGACTTGTAGTGCTTAATCGAGATTGCCCTCAGTTTGTGTCTAGTAATCATGGGATGAGTATTTACAGATGAAGTAGATGAATCCTTGGTTAGAATGGAGAGCTTAATAGACAAACGATTGAAGATGTCAGAAGAACTTTCACTAGGAGTTAGATTTTTTGAATTGGTGCAGGGCTTGAAGTGCTTATATAATCATTTAAACAAGAGAAATGACATAGTTGCTTTTGATTTGATTCTGTTGGAATAGATTCGTATATTGGCTCAGCCTCAGGAGAAACATAGTCTCCAAGCATGTGTTGATTTTATGATTCAGATTCATCATTCGAAGGTGTTGATTGCTGAAAAGTATTATAGCCATCTCGTAGTGAGTTGTTTTGCAGTTGATGTGAATTTATGGGGTTGGTTCCTTAAGGATTTTCATGATCAGATTGTTGCAAAGGAGAATGATTGATAATGTTTAAATATGTTGTCGAAGTTTTCTGTTGTAGACTTGTCATAGCCTGAAAACTCATTTTGTGGGCCAAAGTTTGACCTTGATTTGGAGTCTTTGGCAGGCTTACGAGAAATTTTACTATTTGGCAACCATTCATCTCCAGCGGGAAATGTGGTAATTTCATTAGATTCCTTCACGTTAGAAAGAGTTATATAATATATCTAACATGATATTATTTCTAATGGCCTAATACATATACGAAAGAAAGTTTCTAACTCTAAAAAACTAACCTTAAAATCATGTTTTCAAAAGAGAAAAAAAAGATGTAAAATGAAAGTTAGAGTGGGTATCTTACAAACCTTTTAATTTGATGAATATCAAGCTCACAAGTGTAAACTCTCTACACTTAAACCCTTCTATGTTAGTTCCCATGGCTGCCTTCAGTTGAGGAGGAAGAAGAGACCCAAAATTCAATTCAATTTTCATCTTTTTTCATTTAATTAAATGTGATATTTATCCATATAAATATATTTAATTAATAGCACTCATATGTGATACAACCATGCTTATTTTACATGGATGAGCTCAAGTCAAACTTAAATAATAACTTTGATCAAGAAAAAATTAATTAAAAATAAATTAAATAATTAAATATATATATTAATATATTAAGTATCAAAATATTAACCAAGTAAATTCTAACACTTGTCAAATTCTCTAACTATTAAAGAATTTGATATATATATATATTG
>JAVXUL010145934.1:0-14475 GCA_035590515.1 Trichilia minutiflora
TTCTTATAATTTAATTAAATTTTAAAAAAATTATAATAATAATAATTAAAATTTTAAAATAAATTATTAATAAAAATAGGGTACCTATTTAAAACCGGTACCCTATTTGCTAAGACCAGATCCATATCTTAATTAAATCAGATCTAAATTTTTAGACTAGATCCAGATCCTAATTAAATCGATACCCTGTTTTTCGGGTACCTAATTCCGGATCCGGACCGGTACCCTAAAAAATCGGATTTTTTGCACAACCCTAGTTATTGCAGGCCTAAAATATTTACATTATAATATTTGTTGAGACACGTCCAATAAAATAAACAAGCTCTATTAACACTTGTTGACACAGAAATAAAAAAATATGATAGAACAAAATAAAAACATAAATCACAAAATAAGAATAAGACTTGATAGAAAAAAAGAATTTTATTAATTAGAGATTTGATGATTATAAGATTAAGAATAATAGTTTAATCTCTATTGCTCTTCCCTTTTTACTCTTACTTTCTTTAGGTTTTCTCTTTTGTGCTCCGGAAACTCTCTCATAATTGAGAAAAATAAAATGTATTTATAGTTTTCTAAAATCTACACTAATCCTAATTGATTTAAAAGAACATAATTTTCTCATTTAAGACTTCTGAGAGAATACGATGCCTATCCAATTCAATCTGGTATTAGTCTTTTTAAGTTAAACCAACCTAAAGGAAACAACCTAGAACTGACTCTGAAATTGATGCCATGATCAATGTGAATTTCAGCCACTAGCCCAAAATTGACGCCAAGTCCAGTGTTGGTCTTGGAACCAATTCTCTTTTGATTCTTACTTCTTTAGCTTCTTCAACTTCCAATTTGTATTTGTATTGAGTCTGGCCCCCATCCATAACCTCTTTCTCACTTGTAGGTTCTTGATCCTTCAAGAGTTTAAAACGTCCTGTTAATGACATTTTGACCACCTTGGCATCTTTCATATTAAACTTTTAAAGAACTTTTTTCAGGTACTTTTCTTGTAAGAGAATTAAAAATCCTTTACTTTTATCTTTAATTAGTTCAATCCCTAGGATCCTCTTTGCAACCCTAAGATTTTTTATCTCAAATTTTGAACTTAATTGATCTTCAACTCGATTAACCTTTCTTTGCTCTTATTTATCAACAATATATCATTGACATTGATGAGTAGATAGACTATATTATCTATGTTGCTATTTTAAAAGTAAACATAATATTTATACTAGCTTTTGAAATATCTATTATGCATCATAAAGTCATCAAACCTCATATTCCATTGTCTTGGCAATTGTTTTAGTTCATACAATGATTTCTTCAGAAAGTGTACCTGATATTCCGCTCTTCTTACTTCAAAATATTCCAATTGTATTGTAGATATCTCCTTAGTGAGCTTTCTATGTAGAAATGATATTTTGACATCAATTTGCTCTAATATTATGTTATAAATAGCTACTAGGACAAGTAGTAACCTGATGAAAACATGCCTCATTAATGGCAAAAACACTTCTGTGTAGTTCATCCTATATCTTTGCGTGAAGTTCTTTCTCTTTGAAGATCCATTGCTATTAACTAAAATTTCTATCAGCCTCCTCTTTCTTTTTGAAGATCCATTTGCTATTAACTAGCTTTCTTCCTTCTGATTTTTTCTTTAACTCCTAGGTGTCATTTGTTATTAGAAAATCCATCTTGCACGTAGCTTTGTTCCATTTCTTATTCTGCTAACTCTCTGGTACTTCTTTGATAGTAAATGGTTCGTTTTCTTATACTTTCTCAACTACTAGACATGCAAATGCGATTATATTTACATATCCATATTTCAGGGGTGGTTTTGTTGGCCTTTTAGCTTTATCCCTTGCTAGATGATGGTCATGTAAGGTTTTTTCTTGAAGACCACTTCTTTTCTTAACATCTTCTTCTTCAATTTTCCTCTCACCTTTCTCTCTTGGTGGTTCTAGTTGTTCTTCATTTCCCGAGTCTAACTCTACCTCAAGCTAAGAGCTTTTAACTTTTTGTGTTAAAGCGTCAACTTTGCTAGTACTTTCTCTGCCCAAGCCATCCTCTAAAAACTTCACATCTCTACTCACATTACACTTCTCATTCACAACATCATAGCACCAAATTTTTATCCTTTTATGTCTTTCGAATATCCAATGAATATACCTTTTAACTCTTTAGTTTCTAGCTTCTCTCGTACTATATATGCATAAACTATGCATCCACATACTCTTTAATACTTTAATGTCAGCGTCTTTCCTGTCCATAGCTCCTCTAGAGTTTTAAAGTTCAACGATAAAATAGAACTTTTATTGATAAGATACACAGTCATATATACTGCTTTTGTCCAACACATTTTAGATAGACCTATCCATATCAACATACTTTTCACCCTCTTTATCAATACCTAATTCGTTCTTTCTTTCACTCTATTTTATTGTGGAGCACAGGTGATTATCTTATGCCTAGTTATTCCATTTGACCTACAAAAATATCAAACTATGAGCTCAAAAACTTGAGTTTATTATCTGTTCTTAGTATCTTAATCTTGGTGTGTTTTTTTTATTTCCCATAAGCTCTTTGTTGGCCTGGTAAGTATCACCCAAGAGGAGGGTGAATTAGGAGATAAAGTAATTTCAAGGAATTAAATTTTTTTTGCTAAATAATCTATGTAACTATTAATGATAAATACAATGATCATACTATTTATAAAAAGGGTAAATACAGAGAGAGAAGAATGCAGATAGGAGATTTTTATAATAGTTTGATAACTGGGCCTACGTTTACTCTTCTCGGCTCAATTCTTTGAAACAGAGGATTTACTATCAATCTTATTTATTCCAGATCAAGAGTAAGCCAATTATAACTTCTTCTTTCTAACGGGATAAAGAGAAACCCATCTAGTTACAATATTTGTTTACTTTGGAGGAAGAGTAACCCATTAAACTAATTTGTTTAAATACAAAGAAAAGTTTAGGAATTATAACAATAAATGTGTCTTACTCTTTCACATAGTAAAAAATCACTAAACACAGTTATTTCAATTTTCTCTTACTAAAAAGTAAAGATATGAAAATATACATGAAAAGAATGTTTATTGATTGATGATCATTTGTTCCTCTATAATTCCCCTTAATTACTCTTGCGTCTTCTATAAAAATGATTATATTTATACCTCTAATTAATTGATGACAACAACTCTTTGATCCTTCATTTATTTCACACATTAACTATAACAAATTAGGCACTACAAGTTTGAATATGCAAAAGGTGTTAATACTTTATATAAACATGTCAATACCTTTGCTTTTTTAGTGCAGTGGTGTCGAACCTTTAGACTTAGGTATCGATATCTTTGTACATATTGTCTTTTTGAAATTGTTTTAGTTGAAAGTATCGATACCTTCCTCTAATGTGTCAATACCTTTGTTCTCATATAGCTAGGTATCAATACCTTTTTTTTGGGGTGTGGATATTTAAAGCACATAACATCCTGTGTATCAAAACGTTGGTTAGAGTATCAATACTTTTACTTAGGGTGTCAATATATTCTCTTAGGGTGTTGAAACTTGGGCTTGTCTACTTCTTGTACTTTAATTTTTCAATTATTTTAATTATTAGAGCAAATATCTCAAGGAATACATGTTATTTCAAATCAATTAATATCAACAAAGTAATTATCATAATATTTTGATAATTTTAACATATGATTATTCTAATCAAAATAATCATGAACTTAATCAAATAATCAAAAAATTTTCAAGTAAACAAGTTTAATTAAAGTCATTAAATATATAATCAATTTCTTTGTTTATCATTAAAAATACAGATAGACATCAATCTTTCTCTTTTTAGATGATGACAAAATCATATGAAATTTGATATACTCCTCCTTAGTCAAAGAAGTATATTCTTTTCTCTCTTAATCAAATAAGGCCATTAATATATTCTTCTTTTATTTTTGTCTTAGTCAAAGAAGGATAATATAAAACATAAGGAATAAAGGAATCAAAAGATAAACAAATATAAGATAACAAAATGAAAACATAGTGAATCATCAAAAACATGAATAAACTAATTGAATTAATATGAAGCAATATCCAGTAAATAAAAAACATAAGTTAAATAGAAATAGTATCAAAAACATAAAGCCAAATGACATAATATCCAAAGAATATAGTATCAAAAATAATATTAGCCCTAATCCTTATCTGAGAACATCTTGACAAGATACTCAGATCGGCTAGATGAAGAAGCATCTGACGTAGGTGTCTATCAAGTTAAAATGCCAGTGTCAGAAGTGTCATATAGAGATTGATAGCCTAGAGGAGGTGGTCTGGGTAGAGGAGGACAAAAATGTGGAGGAGATCAAGATTCAGTGCCTAATACATGAGGAAGAAGTCGCAAATAGACATCCTTTAATGACAGCTCAATGCTAGCCAATAAAATCATAGTCTCTTTTAAAAAAAGTTGATCATATGACCTAAAGCTATGATTCTCATATTGAAATACTAATAAGTAGTCTGCACAAAGAATTGAAGACTTGTAACATGTCGCAAAAGATCTAAAAGCATCTGAATAATGCAATCCAAGTCCAGAATAGGAGTAGGTAAAGCTAGCATAGGAAGTTACAATAGATGAGATGTCGTATAAGGTGCTACAATATACTGGGCCTTAGCCTGTGTCCGTGTATCCCCTACCTCCTGCTCAAGTTCTCACTCTTCGGGTATCATATCATCTCTATCGTGCTCCTATATATGATACCTCTCATATAGGACCTATGAACCATCTGACATTTGATTATAATACATCTTTCTCAATGTTGATTTGTCTGATTTGTCAAGTATTGTTGATGGATATGGTGTAACACTATCCACTCCATCCAAAATATAAGACAAAGTACAACGAAGGATCTCAATAATTGCAAACCCATAATACAACTTGTATCGATTAGTAATCACCTGAATCATACTGTGTAGTATCCAAGTGGCTAGGTCGAGTTAACGATGTTTTATGATGTACTGTTATCTACCATAGATCCTCAATAGACATCTCTACATACTTATCTGAATGTGTATTTAGGTTATATGCTATAATGAGGTAGAGGATTCTCTCATTTAGTTCTAATCTTGATGGTTTCACATCTATTTCAGTCATATTGGAGTTCTTGAATATCATTTTGCAAACTTCTAAGAGAACAAAATTTCCCACAAAGTACCTCTCTCCTGTAGGTGTCAATCTCAACAAATTACAAAGTTTCATATCATCTAAAATGATATTGGTAACTCTAACCAAAGTTCCAAATTTATTAATCTAGTTTTGTTCTGCCTCATGGTCCTTTATGTCCAAATTATAGTAAAACAACTGTCTTAATTTTGGAAAATATTCTCTTTTAAGACTCAAAAATTACATTTATCTAAATCTTAAAAAGGTAGTCAAATAGGAAAAACCAATCAATCATAAGAAGTCAAAATCAATTATTTGACGAGGAAAAACCTTCTACTAAATAAAGAGAGAGAAAATCAATTTTTTTACTTCATAGGTTTGAAAATCTCATGGATTTGGTCTTTTGGTAGAGAAGGATCTTCTCTCCAATAGACCTTTTGAGGAGGAACTTTTCTCTAAGAGATCGTTTATTTCTTTTTTTGACGTTGTGAAGGCCTTTTTTCGAGGATTTTTATATGAGGAGACATTATGAAAGAGGTTTGAGTTAAGCGTAGATGAAGCTTTGACAGATAGAAAGAGATATTGCGTTTTGTAAACTTTGAAGTGTGAAGAGAAATGAAAAAGATGAATAGTATATATAAGTTTAAGTAAAATGACGTAACTTGTGAGCAAAATGATGCGATTTTTCGTTAAGTTGTATTAATATGTCAACACGTTATATAAAGTGTTGACATATTGATACGCAATCTGTCTGTCTCAGAGTAAGGTGTCGATACAATGAATAGAGGTGTCAAAATATTTGTATGCAAATGGTTCATATCAGATAAAGGTTTTCAAACACTAAATGAAAGTGTCGAAACTCGAGGTCCTTTTCGTGGGAAATTTGAAAGGCTAAAAGACATGTTGTTTTAAATAAAGCATTTGTTGACAAACTGCGTTCCCTTCATGGCTACAAGATTAATAGGTGAGAAACTCTAAAAGACATAATGCTTTAGGAAAGGGGTACACATATAGGTCGTTAGGGTGTATTTATTACGCATTAAAAACATTAGTAATGTCAATGGTTTCGTTCATTAAAGAAATTATTACTATGCTATATGAAACTCATCAATAGGATGCAACCTTTAATCCACCAAACATGAAAAAAAAAAGAGTGTTTAGGTAGTGAAAAGTGGTGACTGTTAAGCTCCTCCTCACTCTGTGCATTTAATACAAGTAAAAATACCTTTGAGTATCGACATGTATGCTTAGGATTTTGACACATTTGTTGGAGGTTTTGACAAGTTTATATGTAAGTCACAATATAGGCCCCTCGTATCAAAATTGGAGTGGCTAAATAGAGTTTGGAAGCCAAAAACCCAAAAGTACCAATACATTAGCCTCAAGATGTTGAAACTCAAGACTCAAGTTTTAACACATTTGCTTTTGTATCGATACATTTTCACATTATACCTATACATATAGCTATATTTATGCATGTAACAAATTAAAACAAGTGCAGAAATAAATTCCATGTAAAATTAAGGACTTTATGTAATGTTCATCATATCCAACTTACTTTTAATAGAATAAAAATGTTCTCTATCAAGGGTTTTGTAAAAATGTCAGTTAATTGCTCATTGATATTGATATACTTAATACAAACATCCCCTTTGTTTATATGATCACAAATGAAATGGTGCCTAATTTCTATATACTTAGTCCTATAATGATATACTGGGTTCTTTGTAAAATTTATGATATTTGTGTTATTATACATAGTTAGATTCTTTTCAAGCTCTATATTATAATCCAATAATTAATGTTCATCTATAGAAGTTGTGTACAACAAGTAGCTATAGAAACATATTCAGCTTTGATAGTAAACAAAGCAAGTATGCTTTGCTTTTTACTAAATCGTGATACAATGCATTGCCTAGAAAGTAACATATACCACTAATGCTTTTTTTTATCAATCCTACACCCCTATAATTCGTATTTGAGTAGCCTTTCAGGTCAAATATATCATTTTTAGGATAAAATAACCTTAAGATAGGTATTCTTCTTAGATATCTAAAATTCTTTTATGATCACTAAGTGTGATTCTTTAGGATTAGCTTATAATCTCGCACATATACAAACACTACAGAGAATTTTAGGCCTAGATGCGATCAAATATACCAACGAACCTATCATATCTCTATACAACCTATGATTAACACTTTTACTAAGTTCATCTTTGTCCAAAGAGGTAAAAGTACTCATAGGTTGTATTCACATATCTTCCTTATAGAAGCTTAAATGTTTTCAAAAGCTTTTTAATATACTTAGATTAAGAGATATAAATTCCATCATTTGTTTGTTTTATTTGTAAACCCAGAAAAAAAAAAACTTAATTCTCCCATCATACTCATTTCAATTTCTCTTCTCATTAAGTTTGGAAACACATTACACAAGGATTCAGTAGTGTTACCAAAAGATAACATCATTTACATAAATCTGTGCAATCAAAATATTTTTATCCTTGGTTTTTATAAAAAGAGTTGTATCAACGTTCCTCTTGTCAAAATCATTTTTAGTAAAAATTCACTAAACGTCTTATATCAAACTTTAAAATCTTATTTCAAACCATAAAAGGGTTTTAGTGGTTTGTAAATATGATTAAAAATTTTATGATTTTTAAAACCAAGAAGTTGTTCAACATACACTTCTTTATTTAAAAATCTATTTAAGAAAACACTTTTGACTTTCGTTTGGTAGAGTTTGAAATTAAAAGAATTTAAATAACTTCTAGTCTAACCATTGGAGTATAAGTCTCATCATAATCTATTCCTTTTTTTTACTATAATATTAAGCAATAATTCTTGCCTTATTTCTAATGATATACTCATGCTCATCTAGTTTGTTCCTAAAGTCTCATTTGGTTCCTATAGATGGATAGTTATTTAGTCTCAAAGCTAAGGTTCATACCTCATTCCTATATAATTGATTTAATTTCTCTTGCATTGTTAGAACCTAATCCTTATCATCTATTGTATCTTCAATTCTATTTGGCTTTATTTGAGACTTAAATGCAAGGTTTTGGATTTTTCAAGCTCTTAGGGTATCTCTTTATTAGATTGCTTAGTTTTAACACTTTAAGAAGGATGACCAATGATTAATTCTATAAGATAATTTGATGTATATTTCTAAGCTCTTGGAAGTTCCCTAGAAGCCTCTTCTATATGCTCTTCTACAATCTCTTTTCTTTTATCCTTAAGAATATCATCAACTTCAAATTGTTTATCTTATCTATAACCTCAACTTCTCTTACTCTTTTCTTAGCAATCATTTTGGCTAACTATGAATCAAATTCATCAAAGGTAACATGGATGATCTCTTCAATCACTTAAGTTCTACTATTGTATACCTTATATGCTTTATTCTTAGAAGAATAGCCTAGGAATATATCCATATAGAACTTAGTCTAAAACTTTTCAAGGTTATCTTTAGTGTTTAGGATATAGCAAGTATACTCAAAGATCTTAAAGTATTTAATTTTTGGCTTTTTTTTTTATTTTTATAGATGAGCCTATAATGTATTTTCTTAAGAAATATTCTAATCAACACCCTATTAGAAATGTAATAAGCCAAATTAATAACTTTAGCTCAAAAGTATTACAGTAGCTCATATTCATTATGTATAGTTTTAGCTATCTTTTACAAGGTCCTATTCTTTCTCTCAGTTACCCCATTTTGTTGTGATGTCTTAGGTGTGGAGAAATTATGAGTAAACTCATTTTCGTCACAAAATGTCTCAAAATTTTGATTAACAAATGCACCCCCTCAATCACTTTTTATCTTCACAAGTCTATACCCAAGCTTATTTTGGATTCTCTTAGAAAATCTCTTAAAGGTCTCAAATATATCACTCTTTTTCTTTAGGAAGAATACCTAAGTAAATCTTGAGTAGTGGTCCACTATAACATATGCATAAAACTTTTCACTTAATGATGCAATTTAATTAGGTCTAAACAAATCCATATGAATAAGCTCAAAGGGTTTGGATGTTGACATAACATTCTTTAAGCTTAAATGAGCTTTTCATTTGTTTACCTATTTGACATGGTTTATATATCTTACTCTTAGTAAACTTGAGATTATAGAGGTCATCTACTATATAATGTCTAATTAGTATGCTAATGAGGTCCATGCTCTAATGGTCTAATCTTCTATGCTATAATTATGAATCATCACATAGTACTTACAAACATATATCATTCACAAAATTAGTTTTACCAAACTCAATCATATATACATCAATAATTCTAGGAGTATGCAACACTTTCTTATCATCATATACATTTTTAAGAAACACAACATTGGATCCATTATCACACAATTGAGATATACTTAACAAATTATATTTCAATTCATCAATATAAAGAACATCATTAATCTTAACACTGTTTACCTCAATCTTACTAATGCTAAGTACCTTTTCATCACTATTGTCACCAAAGATCACATCTTTTCTTTTCTTCTTTGCTAGGTACAAAAATGGCTTCTTATCTCACGTCATGTACCTTAAGCATCTACTGTTCAAGAATAATTTTTTTTGTGTTTGATACTTTCCATATGTAATTCTTACAAAACCTAAAGGATTCATTTTGATACCCATTTAACTTTAGGTCCACAAAAATTAGCATTAGGCTTTAGGACCCGCACTATTTTAGTAACTTTATTAGTCTTCATAAATGAACTTTTAGGAATCCAAATTAACTTTCAACCCTTATAGGTTTTTTCCTTAATAGCAAATGTGTTGCTATAAATCCTCTCCTAGAATAATAATGGTATATAACAAAAGAACTTATTTGTTTAAAAGATTTTACAAAATATTTTAAGTAAGTCTTTTGCTTGGTTTCTAGCCTATAACCTATTTCAGCTTTATCAAATACCAATCTTTGACTAGTAAGCAATTATCCAATCACTCTTTTCTTAAAGTGAACTTTGCTAGTATTTTTTTAAGGTCAATTACCTGCTCATAAAATTTTTTATTCTCATTCTTTAATGCGTCCAATTTATGAGTAATTTATATGAATTTTTCTTTTCTAAGTCACTATTTTTCACTTTTAATTTCTCATTTTCTTTTGTCAAAGATGAACTTTTCTTTTTTACTTCTTTATACTTCATACACAACTTTTCAAAATTAATTTTCAAATTTTCATACAAATTTACTAACTCATCATGTATGAGATCATCTTTACTACTAGAACAAGAATTATAATAATACGAAGAATTTACCTTATCATTAGCTTGTTCATTTTCTAAAGCTGACGTGTTTTTCTCACTTTATAAATTGTCTAATGTCACCTTTATTGCTCTTTTCTTTTTACTATCCTTTTTGAATTTTCTTGTTGGCTATTTTGAACATAAGTATCCAAGTTTCTTGTACTCATAACATATAACCTCCTTTTCTTTTTCTTTTTTTTCTTTTCTTTGCTCTTTTTATATTTATCCGCCTTATCAGTTCGCTAAAAATCTCTTCTCTTCTAGTTTTTTGCTTTTTGATCTATCCTTATTGGACACCTTCTTCATTCCTTTTCCCATTAATAAGAATTCGTCTTCATCGATTTTAACATCTTCACTCTTTTTATCTTTTTCATCTCTTGTACTTTCCAATACTACATTCTTTTTGCTCTTTTTGATCATCATTTTTGGTTCAGTTTGCTTCTAGTTTATATGTCATCAACGAACTGAGTAGCTCTTCATGTAGCAAAGTCCTCAATCTTTCACCTTACAAATAGCAGTTATTTTGGCTTCTCACGACTTGAACAAGCTTTTTAAAATCTTAATCATTATATCTGCGTTAGAATAGGTCCTGCCAAGAGCTTTCAAACCATTAATTATATCAATAAATCTTGTAAACATATCCTTGATGTTTTCATGTGGTTTTATTTTAAAAAGTTCATAATTATAAACTAGAAGGCTGATTTTCAAGTCTTTATCTCTATTTGTCCCTTCATGTGTGACCTCTAACATATTCTAGATTTCTTTGGCATTTTCATGCTTTACAATTCTATTAAACTCAATTCTATCTAATGTACAGGACAATATATCCATGGCTTTTCCATTGAGAGTGAATTGATTTTTCCCTTTTATGGTCTAATCTCTCTTTAGTTTAGGTTTTCTTTCCTTAATGGTCTTATCTATCATAATGAGTATTATATATCTATTTTCTATAATATTAATGATGTTAAAGTCCAGTGTAGTCAAATGGATTTGTATCCTTTTTTTTTCAATAGACATAATCGGTGTCATCGAAAAAGAAAGGACGATAAGTGGACTAACTCTCTTTAATCTAGGATAGAATACTAGATGAGGCCATTATGATCTATTGTTTTAAGATGTTAATGTTTAAGAAAATGAGAGCTAGGCTCTGATACCACTTGTTGGCCCAGTAAGTATCGCCTAAGAGGGATGGTGGTTAAATTAGATGATATGACAATTTCATAGAATTAAAAAAAAATTCTGAATGATCTATGCAACTAGTAACGATAAATACAATGATCAGATTATTTATGAGAGAAGTAAACACAGAGAGAGAAGAATGCAAACAGGAGATTTTTATATGGTTTGGCAACTAAGCCTGCATCCACTCTGCTTAGCTCTATTCTTCAAAACTGAGGATTCACTATCAATCTTGCTTATCTTGGATCAAGAGCAACCTAATTACATCTTCTTCTTTCTAATCGAGTGAAGATAAACCCAATTACAATCTTTCTTTACTTTGGATGAAGATTAACTTACTGAACTAATTTGTTCATATATAAAGCAAAGCTCAAAAATTGTAACATTAAATGTATTTTACTCTATCACAAAGTAGATCATAAATAAATACAATGATTTTTAATTTTCTCTCACTAAAAAGTAAAGATGTGAAAATATATAGAGAGAGAATATTTGTTGATTGATGATAAGTTGTTCTTATGTAATTCTTTTTAGTTACTCTTGTGTCTTCTGTCAAAAAAAATTGTATTTATACCTTTAATTAATTAGTGGCACCGACTCTGTGATTCTTCATTTATTTCATACATTAAATGTTGCAAACTAACTGTTACATGTTTGAATATATAGAAGGCTTGGGGATCGATATCTTTGTATATATCGTTTTTCTAAAATTTTTTGGCTAAAAGTATCGATACCTTTGATCCTCATACTCTTGGGGTATGGATACTTGAGCATATAACATTCCGTGTATCAAAACATTGATTAGAGAGTATTGATACCTTTGCTGAGGGTGTCAATATGTTCTCTCATGATGTCAAAACTCGAGCTTGTCTGCTTCTTATACTTTAATTTTTTTTTAACTATTTTGACTATTAGAGTAACATATCTTAAGGAATACAAGTTATTTCTAATCAATCAACATCAACAAAGTAATTATTATAACATTTTCACAATTTTAACATATGATTATTTTAATAAGATTAATCATGAATTTAATCAAATAATCAAATTTCATTCAAGTAAACAAGTTCTTTGAATTTCTTTGTTCATCATCAAAAACACATATAGACATCACTTTTTTTTTCTTTGAATTTTGAGAATAGTTGGTCTTTTATCTTCAAGATGTGTATCCACACCTTCTTTAAGTAATCATCAACTATAAACAAGAAGTACTTAACTTTACCTAAAGATGAAACTTTAGTTGATCTCTAAATATCTGTATAAACATATTCCAATTGTCATAACCCAGAATCCTTGGACTTTGACTGGCAGGAGGTAAGGCTAACCTATCTCCTAAGCCATTTACTGATATAAATGACATTTATTATCCATTATATATGAATATTTTATACACACACACACACACACACATACATATATACATATAATACATAATCACTTAACTAATAATATAATGCATAACAATGGACTCAGACTATTTAAACTGAAAAATAGGACTTAATGTTCGTAAGCATACATACATAACTTATAAACATATATCAATATTATTGGTTTCTCAAAATACATTATAGGGATATACTATCTGTTCACAGACTATCTATGTATGACTAGATCCAACCCTAGTGACTGCATCCTAATATCTTACTCTACTTGTTTACTTTCCATACAATGCTAAAGTACTTGCAAAACTACAGTGTGATTAAGGAGGGGTAAATCTCTAAAAAGACTTGGTTAGTAGATAAAACAAATGTGTGTATGTGAATGGATCATGAACATGTTTAATATATACATCAACATAATAGTCCCGAGGAACACGACTGTAACCGCTTATTGTAAATATTTTCTCATGAGTATATGTATATTTTATATATATGTATGTATGTATGTATATATATATAGATATCATATATATCTCATGTCTTTAGTCTATATCCAAGGTTATGCATTTGACTGAATAGAGGGATAAATTTGTATGGTATGCATTTATCATATCTGGTCTATATTTAGGGCTATGTACTTAACTGGATAAGGGACAGTCCATGCTTAGAGCTGTACACTTGACTAAGTAGAGGGATGATACTAAAACCATGAATTAGTACTACAACATCTTTCTCTTTAAATGTATATAATGTAATAACACACACACACACACACACAATCATAACATACATAAAGTAATCATTTCATAAGATGTTCTAACAATATGAAATTCTGTGTACATACATGCTCATAACAACCATATAAACTTATCTTGTAAGGCATTTTTATACATACATAATAACTTACATAATAAATTATTTCATAATACTATTCTAATCATTTTATGATAATATGCATACTAAAACAAACTCTTAATACTTTTCTATTCGTTTTGTATTAACATATATCCTCAAACTAATTGATAAAGCTTTGCTAAACTTATTATACTAACATACATACTAGCTCTATCTTGCAAAGTTTATCTAATCATAATATTTTAATATACACACGATCCTCAACTCATAAGGCATTTCTTATTTATATCAATCTATTACATATATTAACTCATAGGTATTATCAGAATATTAAAATATATATATATACAGACACACACACACATCATGCATAATTAGTCTATATCACAAGCATCTTTAGTGGTCTCAATAACATGGTTGTATTCTATTCGTACACATATGAATATGAACATAACATAAAAAATATAAATAACATACAATTGCTTTCACTCACTCATAAACATGCTAACATTCTCAATCATGTATATGTATATATATTTATTTAAACATAGTTTTTGAAATTATAAATAAAATCTACTTATTCATACTCATACGTAAAATATTTTCAAAATTCTCACCAATCATATATATATATATATATATATATTTT
>JAVXUL010145945.1:0-14474 GCA_035590515.1 Trichilia minutiflora
TATATATATCCATATGCTATACAATCTCAAGCATAATAATCAATTAAAAGTATTTAATGAGGCAAAAAAAAAAAGTGTATCCACTCACATTATTGGGGTGGAAAACCATCCTCGGGATATCCTCCTTGCGACAAAAATCCTCTAGTATCAGTTGTCGCACCTGGATACACATACAAATACAGATTCAATGATCTGTTACAACGTACATGCATGATGCAAGGCATGATCATACTCTCTCTCTCTCTCTCTCTCTAACTTACTGCCTATATTCGTTCTAACTCTACTCTCACATTATTTTCAATTATTTCAACACCAATAAAGTACAAATCCTCTAATTTACCAACTCAATCGATAATCTAGAAAACTCTTAATTTTTAGGGTTCCAAGAACAGTAACCTAAATCCCTTTTTTCTTGATTTATGCACAATAAAGGCTTAAAATAGAGAAATAAGCTTAAGGATGAACTTACCCAAGCTGATAAAAGTGTTATGAGCCCCTTTTTGCTCAATTCTCTTTCTTGACTACTGTTCACCCGCGAATCTTCTGTCTTGATTCTTCTTGAATCATCAAGTAGAATTTCGATCAGAAGGAATTTTGAAGTCCCAGATTTGGGACCATCAGTTTTCATGTTCTGGTATTATTTTTGAGTTTATAGAAACTGAAATGACAGAGTTTGATTGAGGGATGGTTGAGTTCTATCCTTGACAGATAAGGAAAAGTGTTTCAGATGAGAGAAAAAAGAGAAAATGAAATGAGGAAGACGATCCCCTTATCTGCATATATAGGGGCTATGAAAAGATGAAAATGTCCTTCCAAAAACACAATGTAATTCATCCAAAGGTATCGATACCATTCCAAAATATATAAGAACCTTTGGTTTTTTACTTTTTATTATGCTTGCAAAGTGTCGATACCTTCGCCCAATGTATCTATACATTTTATTGTAATTATGCATTCCTCTATCACAAATGTATCAATACCCTTGCCAAGGTATCGATACGTTTGGTATTATTACTATTTATAATACTTTCAATGTATCAATACGTTTGGCCCGTTACTGTTTATCAAGTTTTTAAGGTATCGATACCCTGGGTTTAGCTCTCTACTCTGAAAGGTGTCGATACCCTTCTCCAAAGGTATTGATACCTTTGATATTACCCAATAACATATCGATACCTATCTCCAAAGGTATCGATACCTTTGCCTCTATTCCTTCATCTGAGGACTATTACTTTAAATGACCATAATTTTGGATCCTGCTATCCGTTCAAAACTCATAATATATCAATAGAAAGCTCTCTCTAAGCTCTACAAAAATGAAAAAAAATTTCTTAATTAGAGATGATTTTGGAGTTAAAAATTCAATTCTTTCTTATAAACTTATATTTTATACCACACACCTCCTTAAACATAACTTCAAGTTATTATACCCTCCAACACGTGATCTACATAAAATATCAAGTATAGAATCTCATGAGGGTTTCATAATAATGTCCATAACCCTAAAGGACGGGTTTCACAATTCTCCCCTCCTTAATTGAATTTTGTCCTTAAAATTTTACATGACGAATATGACAAGCAGTATACAGCTTTTCTTTTTTCCTAATAATCAAATAAAGGTATTTTAGAATACCTCACTTGTTATTCATTACTAGGAGAAGAAATTACAGTCTCTAAAAAGACAAAGATAATAATAAAAATAAAATATACGTCACATAGAAAATACAAGGATCTTTCTTTTGGGCTAAATACATACCATGTCACCGAAAAAGGTGTGGGTATTGTTGTCTCATCAGAATCTCCGGCTCCCAAGTTATCTCCTCAACTGTGGCACTCTACCACAAGACTTTCACCATCAGAATAATCTTATTTCTCAAGACTCGCTCTTGCCAATCAAGTATCCTCACCGGTTGTACCACACAATTAAGATCATCTTTCAAATAGATCAGTGGTGTCTCAAGTATGTGCGATGGATCTGGCATATACTTCTTGAGTATAGATATATGAAATACATCATGTATCCGATTCAACTGCGATGGCAAATCCAATCTATAGGCTACTAAGTCTATCCTTTCCATAATGACAAAGGATCCAATATATCGAGGATACAACTTTTTTCGATTCTTGAATCTGATGATCCCTTTCCAAGGCGATACTTTCAAGAAAATCTAATCGACTACTTCAAATTCAAATGCGCTCCTCTGATTATTAGCATAGGATTTCTGCCTATCTTGGGAAGCTTTCAATCTCTCTCTAATAATCTTTATTTTCTCAATAGTGATCTCGATCAGCCCAATATTCTCGAGTTTTCTTTCACCGACTTCATCCTAATATACTGAGGTTCTACATTTTCTATCATACAAAGTCTCATAAGACACCATCTCAATACTATCCAGATAACTATTATTATACACAAACTCTATCAACGATAGGTGTATATCCTAACTGTTAAAAAATTCAATAACGCATACTCGAAGCATATCCTCTAGCGTCTGGATGGTCCTTTCTGACTGTCCATCAGTCTGAGGATGAAATACAAAATTGAAAGTTAACTGAGTGTCTATAGCTTTCTGAAGTCTAAGATAAAATCGAGATATAAAACGGGGATCCCGATCTGATATAATGGTAACTAGAACTCCATGCAGATTGACAATCTCAAATACATATAACTTGATCAATTTCTCTAAGGAGAAATTTACTCGTATTGGCAGAAAATGAGCTGATTTAGTGAGTTGATCTATAATCACCCAAACCGCATCGTGGCTTACCTAAGTCCGAGACAACCCGATCACAAAATCTATAGTAATGTACTCCCACTTCCACTCAGGTATAGGTAGAGCTTGTAAAGTCCCTATAGGTCTCTAGTGCTCAATCTTAACCTACTGATATATTAAATATCTAGCCACAAACTGGACTATATCCTATTTATCCCCGGTCACCAATAACTCTCTTTGATGGTACGGTACATCTTGGTACTGTTCAGGTGCATAGCAAATGCAAAACTGTGGACCTCCTCTAAAATAGCCTTTTTCAGTCCTCTATCACTATTTAAACAAACCTGATCTTCGAAAGTTAATGTCCCATCCTAAGTGAAGTAAAAGTCGCTCCCCTTGCCATCTCTAATCTCCTAGTAAGCTTTGACCAACTCACTATCTTACATCTAGCCTAGTTTGATCTGATCAACTAGGGTAGGTCTGACTATAAAACTAGCCATCAAGGCTCCAACCTCATCATACCCTAGTGATACTCTCATCACTTTCAGATCTATCAATAAAGGCATGTAGGTGGTGCGAACATGAGCCAAACTGACTGAAGTCTTTTTGCTCAAAACATTAGCAACCACATTAGGCTTTCCTGGGTGGTAGTCAATGATCAGGTCATAATCCTTAATCAACTCTAACCACCTCCTCTGTCTCAAATTTAACTCTTTCTGCATAAGTAAATACTTGAGGCTCTTATGATCAATAAATATCTGGCACTGTTTCCTATACAAGTAATGCCTCCATATCTTTAATGCAAAAACCACTGCTACTAGCTCTAGATTATGGGTACGGTAATTCTCTTTATACTTCTTTAGCTGTCGAGAAGTATAAGTCATAACCCTTCTATTTTACATTAATACACAATCGAGGCCCCGTCTCAAGGCATCAGTGTAGACAACATATCTGCCTCCTGACATAGAAAGTGTTAAAACCGATGTCAAAGTAACACAATTCATCAGAGCTTGGAAGCTCAGTTCACACTGATCATCCTACTCAAACTTAGCCTCCTTTCTTGTAAGTCTCGTCAGAGGTACAGCCAACAAGGAGAAATTCTCTACGAATCTCCTATAATATCCCGTTAATCCTAAAAAGCTACAGATCTCAGTCACATTCTTTGACTATTCCCACTGAACTATGACCTCAATCTTTTTTGGATCCACAAGTATCCCACTGCCAGACACAACATACCCTAGGAAGTTCACCTCTCTAAATCAAAACTTACACTTAGAGAATTTAGCATATAGCTGTCTCTCTCTTAAGGTCTGAAGCACTACCTTGAGATGTTGGATATGTTCTCTCTTATTTCTTGAATACACAAGTATGTCATCTATAAACATAATGACAAACTTGTCTAAATAAGGGTGAAAATCCCGATTCATCAAATCCATGAAAGTTGCAGGTGCATTTATCAATCTAAATGGCATAACCAAAAACTCATAATGGTTATATCGAGTTCTGAATGCTATTTTGTGGACATCATCCTCTCTAATCCTGAGTTGGTGATATCCCGATCTCAAATCAATTTTAGAAAACACACTTACACCCTATAATTGATCAAACAGATCATCTATCCTCGATAATGGATACTTGTTCTTGATGGTCACTCAATTGAACTGTCTGTAATTGATACAAAGCCTCAATGTACCATCCTTCTTTTTCACAAACAAAACTGGTGCACTCTAAGGTGACACGCTTGATTGGATAAAATCCTTCTCGATCAAGTCCTTTAACTGAGTTTTCAATTCTTTTATTTTTGCGGGTGTTATATGATAGGGTGGTATCGAAATCGGTGTCACCCCTGGCACCAGATCGATACAAAACTCAAATTCTTAATCAGGTGGTAATCCAGGCAATTCCTCTAGAAGCACATCGAGGAATTCTCTAACTACTGGTATCTATTCTAAACTAACTCGTGGAACTGATCTATCAATCACATATGTCAAATATGCCTGACACCCTTTCTGAAGCAATCTCTTAGTCTCTATCATCGATATGATACAGGAAGAAAGTATCCTTCGCTCGTTCATAAAAATAATCTCTGACTCTCCCAGTCATCTGAAGGTCACCACCTTCTTAAAATAATAAATCGCAGTATAGTGCTATGACAACTAGTCCATGCCCGAAATGGCATCAAAACCTTGGATTCCCAATGGAATCAAATCAATCATAAGAGCAGCATCTCCTATCTAGATCTCATATCGACTAAACACGATGTTTTAAGTAATTTCTACCCCAAGATGCATGAACAACCAACTCTGGTTCTAAAGGTACCAAGTCCCTATTAGTGTGACATATAAATACAATACTAATGAATGACCTATCTGAATCAGGATCAATTAAAATATATGTTGGATGACTAAATATTATCATCATACTAATAATCACGTCTGGATTAATCTGAGCCTGCTCTTGGTTCACTGTAAAAACTCGAGTCTGAACTCGTGATTGGTTTCTCTGATTATTCTGACAAGCAAATGCACTTCCTGATCTAGACTGGTGAGCACCCAAAAACTATGGCTAAGACATGGGCTATTGTGCACCAAAAAATCTCAAATCTTGCCCTGACTGGCTAGCTACCTCTATTGTCCCCAAACTAGGACAATCTCTCTTCATGTGACCCACCTGGCCATAATGAAAATATAGAAGAGGTAATATACAAGGCCCACTATAAAATCGCTTACAGTTAGGACATCGCCTACTGTTCGATGACTTCTTGCCTGATCGTCCTGATCCTAAGATAGAAGTATCAAATCGAGAAGATCTCTGCTCTTTAAGGAAAAAATGTGAAGAAATCCCAGGACTTATTAACTGACCACTCAAAGATCCACTACTACAGCTCTTTTTAGAAGACTGACCCAGTGAAGTCCTTTCTCTTCTGAAATCCATCCCTGGATCTCCTTTCTCCAACCAAAGATTCTACTTGAAGAGCCAATTAAACTATCTCCTCATAACTCTACCTGCCTATCACTGGCATTCTATCTCTGATCTCTAAATTCAGTTCGGCCTCAAACTTAGCACACAAGGTTTTTTCAGTGGCAAGTTATAGAACAAACTCTGTCAACTGTCTTAGCTGAGTCTCATAGTTTGCTACTATACTATCCATCTGTCTCAAGTTTATAAACTCTTGCCTTTTTTAATTATTGTAAAAGTGCATAAAGTACTTTTTCTAAAAAGCTCTTTAGAAGTCTATCCAGGTAAGATTAGCTGTTAGACCCCGTATTTTTGAATAATGGTATTTTTGTCTTTCTATAAATGTATGCCAGGGTTCTGTATAGATTGATAATATTTTGAGGGTTGATTTGAGATTTTGGAAGAGTTAAAATGATTAAGAAATGAGTATGGATGTCAAAAATTGAACGGGATCTCAATCACAAGAGAAAGCTCAAAATGACAGAACGAATACTTGACTTCGTTCGAACGAATAGGTTCGACTGAATAAAATCTTGATTCGTTCGATCGAACCAAAGGCATCAGATTTTATAAGGAGTTCGATAAGTTACGATCGAATGAATTAGTGATTCATTCGAACAAAACATCATTCGATCGAATGAATAGGTGAATCATTCAAACGAATGTATGGGCTAAAATTTTTAGGGGCTCATAAAATCCTTGGTCGAATGAAGGATTCAATTCATTCGAACAAATCTTACTTCGATCAATAAACTGATCAATTCGTTCGATCGAATCATATAAAAAGACTGATTTGTCCCCTTCTGGAAGCTTTTTTTCTTATATAATCACAGGTAAAATAGTAATTTTATCTCCACTTTTATAAAAAGAGTTGAGCCCCTCTCTTTTTCATGTTCTTCTTCTTCTTCTCCCATTCTCCTCCTCTCTCACTCCTCTTTTGCTCCACGCACACATATATCTTGTTTTTCATCATTTCTTTGATTTTTTTTCCATCCTCTTATCACATTCCACGTCTAGAATGCATTAGTAGCTTCGATTAGCCTCAAGGACCGTAGAAATCGAAAGAGGGAGGTTAGGGTTTCAGAGCTCAAATTAGGATTTTTGGTGTTCCAGGTCAAATTAAAGAAAACCAACCATACCATGAGATTCGTAGCAACGTTTCTAACTTGTTTACATATCCCATTTCGCATTTTATTAATTGTTGCACAAATGGGTTTTACTGTGCTTCGTAATTTATTTTCTAATTTTATCGTATAAACTTAAGTTTTCTGATGTTAGTTAGGATGTAGGATGATTGAGCAATTCGTTAGGAAGTTAAAAATGTGAATTCAAAAATTTGGGTGATGATGAATAATACCCGAGTTACTATTTTGATAAGAACGTGGGGTCTATGTATGAGAATCATAAAATTGAGTTGAAATACGTTAGTTTACTTCTAATGTGGGTTATTGGTAGTAAAAATTCGATAATCGATTGTATAATAAGGGTGTTACTTGATTTTGGGTATAAAATGATTCGGGGTATCTAGGATAATTACATTCTACGTATGCAAGTCGTGTTAGTAATTTAGAAATGAGTATTGATGGAGTTTTGGTATATGTATATAGGAGCCGATCGTGAGGATCAAGAACACGACTTGAGCGAGGAACTCTAGAGAGTGTGTACCCTCCCTAACCTGTGAGTGGAATCTTTTATATTTTCATTGTTTAAAAATAAATCCTATGCTTATATTATACTGATATATGAATGTTTCATAAATTTGACTTTGTACTTCTGTCTATATTGAAATGCGTATACATATATATGGATATTGATTTTATTCTGGATTGAGTCTCCAAGATGAATTTAGATTTTGTTATGTTTTATGATTTTGCTTTGATTATGAATATTTTCTTATGGTTTTATAATGAGGCATGGTTTACATGATAGATTTGGTTTGTTTGATCTTTTGAATGATGATTTTATGATGATGTTACGGTCGGTAGGCCAAGTTTTATATTGATGATTTTAGATACGGCCAATGGGTCAGCTTTCATGTTTATTATGCCATTATATGGCCATTGGGCCATGTTTTGTGATTTGTGATGGTGATAATAGCCTTGTGAGTTAGATTATTTATTGTATCTACAGAGTGGTAGCTTGAGAAGAGTTCATTAGGATGTGAACCCCAGGTGAGTTTTATGTGAAGTAGGCTAAGATGAACCCAAGTAGAGGCCGTCTAGGTAAATACTGATGTGGTAGCCTGGGAGAGGACCACGAGGTGGCCGCCTAGGTGAGTGAGTGCCAGAATATGATGAATAGTAGCCCATCTGGAGATTTGATATACAATAGCCTGAGGATGGACCTCGAGGAGGTCATCAAGTAAGTGTGCGTCAAATAGAGGATTATCTAGAACTATGTATTTGTAGAGGACAATCACAAGTATCACCACGTAACTACTCAATAGCTAACATTAGTGGTGGGCTTATTTTCTAACTAAAGTATGCATTATTTTATTTCCTGCATTTAAGACTAAAATTTTTAAACAATATGTTTTATATTGCATATAAAACCCACTGATGGTTTGGAGTTGCGCTTGATCAGTGTAATTATCGGAGAATCGGCTATGCCCAATGAGTTTCTTGAGATTGGATAAGAAAGGAATTGAAAAAGAAAAGATGTTTTAGATTTGTTCCTTCTTTGGTGATTTCCTTTCTGAATGCATATGGTTTCATAAAGATTTTGCTTTATTCATATTATGATTATTTATTTTATATGTTCCCTTACTGAGTATACTTTAGTATGCTCACTCTTTTTCTCCCACTCGCAGGCATAACGTAGAGAGTATAAGAAGGGTGATGATAGCATCAAGAATTGTAACTTCAGGTATTGTTTCTGTACTCGACTCACATATTCATTGAGTCCATTGAGAGAGTTTTACATCATTTATGGTTTTTTGGGTTTTGCTTTATTTTCAGGAGCGCGAAGAATTTATGTTTTAAATATTAATAATTGTAACGAAAATATATTCTTAACTATTGGTTTGTATGATATTTTGAATGGATATATGATTTTTATTTGTGATGAGTTTGGATGAAAATTATTTTAAAAGTGCATGTGCTTGTTTTAATGATAGTGGTTTGAGAGATTGGAGGAAATTTTATTAGAAGTGCTTTGTGTGTTTTAAAATTTTTATTCTTACAGATTTTTAATAAGCGATCTGATCTCAAGAAATGCTTATTAAAGATTTATGATGGTTGTTACGTATAGAACCTACATATTAGGACGTGATAATATCCTCTGATAAAATATTTATAACAAACTTTCTCATATAATTTATTATCATTGATAAATACCTTATACAATTAAATTTATGTGTTTTTTTGTTATCTGTTATCGTCAAATTTTTGTTACTCATTTTCAGCTCACTATAACTAATGAAAAACACATAAATTTAATGATCAGAATATTTGTCATTGACAAGAAATTATAGATTTTAAAAATTATAAGAGAAAAAAATGTTTTCCTCCCTTTTTTTAAATGCACATAATTAATTGATCAAAACTAAAAGACGTGATTTTTTATCTCTCTATACTACAATGTAAAAAAAAAAAGTAACCATTTTTTTAATCTTTTTTTAAATACAAAGATAAAAAAAATGCAACCATTCAAATTAATTAAAGTAACAATATGTATTTTTTAAATTATTTTAAAAATGGTAAAAAGAATCATTTTGTGACGTGCTTTAAAAGAACAATTGACTAAGTGAGTACAATTTTTCTTATTTTTTCTCAATTTTTTTGTTAAAAATTATGTTAAATAAATAAAATAAATTTTTTTTTATAAAAAATATTTTTACACTTAAAGTATAAAATAAAAGGTAACATTTTAAAGAGTTGGGAAGAGAAGTTTTCTCTTTCCTTCTTCTCTTCTCATTAAATATATATATATAATATTTATTTTATTTTAAAAATATCATTTCTAACTCCTCTTTTAAATTTTAATAAAAAAAATTTATTTTATTTATTATACCAAATAACTTTTAAAAAAAATTATCCTAATTTTTAAATATTTAAAAAAAAAAACAAAAACTAACTTTAAATCATTAAAAAATTACCCCAAACATACTCCAAATCTATATCCTAGTAAGTGAAATTAAAATTTATCTAAAAATCATCTATATTTTATTTGATTCGTCTAATAAAGATTAAAATTATAAATACATATATACAAACATATATTTTTTGTTTTTTATTTCATAATAAATAATTTTTAAAGTTTGAAATTAATAAAAAATACTCCTATAAAATTTATCTTTTTCATAATATAATTATTATTATATCCTTAATTTTTATAATTTTTTTTATAAAAATTAGAAAAATAATGATAATGATACTGTAAAAAAGACATTAATTAAGAAAATAACACTGCAATGAGTATTTATTATTAATTTAAAAATTTTAAAAATATTTATTATAAAAAATATTTGTTATTAAAATAAAAAGAAAAGAAGAGTATCAAATATGTTGCTGCTCCTCCTTAACGTTATAACATAAAGACCATTATTATTAAAAGCAACATATGAAATAATGGACAAAAATTTAACTAACAATTAATAAATAAAAAAAAAGGTTAAAACAGTACGTAGCAAACTTCCAGTTCCCACGTTGGCTGCTGTGTTGATGTAGAATACTATAAATAGAAGCACGACTGAAAGCAAACTGAAAGCATTTTCATTTTTCACACCTCTTGCCGGTCCTTACTCCTTAGATTTCGGGCTCTCTCGTCTTTGGACAGACAGCTCAAATCATTTATTTAAAAAAAAATAATAATAAAAACCCGAACTTTCGACCGACTGTTCTTTCGCTTTCTCTCCATTTCCTTCACTTTCCCAGGAAAAAAAAGATCTTTTCATTTGATCAGACGGCGGTCCATGTCGTCCGGTGGCCTGAACAACACATCAAGCAGTAGCCCATTAGGTGGTCCCAAAACTACAAGACGACGCATTTCGGATTTCTTAGATAACATTGACAGACTATCGAATAATTCTTCTGAGTATTCATACAACATCTCTGATGAAGAAGACAACAACTTTAACGGCTCTTTTACTGGGCCCCATAATCACAGACATAACCACATCTATAATCACAATCATTTTCATCCTACGTTGATCAGGCATCGGCTGTTTCGAAGGAAATGGTTGTCCCTTTTGCCCGAGACGACGTTGCTGCATAAGATACAAGACAGGTATATATCGACGGCGTCGATGGCGCAGAGTTTGAGACTGGGGATGGATATGATCCGTAAGATCATGGCTGTGTTTATGTTCTTGGTGGTGATTTCGGTGTTTGTGAAAGTTTCCTTTATGGATAATTATTTCGAGATTCATGGGACGAGGAGAGAAAAAGGGCCCGTGGTTTTCCAAATTTTTAAAGACGATTGGGCTATGGCTCAACGAGTTCTCGCAGAAGAGAAAGAGCGAACCATGCCCATGCAAGTTTTGGAGAGAATATCTGTAAGTTCAAGAAAATAATATGCAAACTTTTTCCTTTTTTTTTTCTTTTCAAGTTCGTTCATTTTCCGTTTGGTTGCCAAGAAAGTGTAAGAAAATGAAGAATATGGCATTATTTTACTATATTTGTGGGGAATGAATTGCTTTTGACAAAACTAAATAAATGAAGAAATCAGTTTCCTTATCTTAATCTCTCCTGTAAAGTAAAAGGAAGAGAAAATTCTGAAAAGGGGAACATTTGGGTAAAATAGTTCATCATCATTTCCTCATCACAATTTTCAGAAATTCATCATTTACCTTAATTTCTGTTATAAACTTAGTTGTTTTACGTTGATTTAGCTTTATTTTACATTATATGGAAATGGTATTAGTCTATTAGGTAACAACTTCTCTTACTTTTGGACTTTTCGAAAGGTGGAAACTTGAAAATGTTAGTGGTCATTTTGGGTGGTCGCAACTGGTGCATTGAATTTTATATGCTATGACCAGGCCAAACACACTGTTTGTGGCTGCTTTCCTATGATTAGTTGGCCGTTGTATTATTTTCCTTTGCACCTTTTCCGACTTCCGTGTTGATTCATGCCTATGGACATCTTTTTAGGAAGTTGTCTTTGACCTTTCTTGCTGGAATTTTCTGTCACTGTTTCAGAAACGGAATTATCAATTTTTTCTTTGTTTCTTTATGATCGTTTTAATTTATTTGCTTTTACTGTTTTTTACAGACTCCTGAAATTTGGATGAAGCCTAACAGTGATAATTTTTACCAATGCATAGCTCGATCGACGAGTCAAATAAGTAATTACTGTTCTTCTCTGAAGTTTGGGATGATAAGCTTTGTCTGACTGTTTAAATTTATTTATCTCTGATTTCTACAAATTATGAACTTTGTGTAGGGACCAATAAGAAAACAAATGGTTATCTTCTTGTTCGTGCGAATGGAGGATTAAATCAAATGAGGACTGGAGTAAGTTTAGCACTTTAAAAAAAGTTCCTTATATTTGATAGAATGGCATTGGATCGTGATGTTTCAAATGCTAATTTATTACTTTGACATTCAGATATGCGATATGGTGGCTGTGGCAAAGATAATGAATGCCACTCTGGTTCTTCCCTTTCTTGATCATGAATCATTTTGGACAGATCCCAGGTAACATTATCATACATTTTGCATTTTGAATATCCTTCTTCAATTTGTTATGTCTTGAATGATGAATTTTTGATAACTTCTGTAGTGATTTTAAAGATATCTTCGACTGGAGGCATTTTATCAAAGTTCTTAAAGATGATGTTCATATAGTCGAGCATTTGCCACCCAAATACGCAGGGATTAAACCCCTACCGAAGGCTCCTGTTTCCTGGTCCAAGGTGTGGAAGTAGTACGACATTTTGAAATGCATGGTGATTGTACACTTCATTTCTCTGTTTCTACAATTGTATCTAAGAAGCTTCATTTGCAGGCTAGCTACTACAGGAGGGAGATGGTCCCATTGTTAAAGAAGCAGAAGGTGATAAAATTTACCCACACCGATTCAAGACTTTCTAATAATGCCTTAGCGGCCTCCATTCAAAGGCTTAGATGCCGTGCCAATTATGAGGCTCTTCGGTATTCAAAGGAGATCGAGGACCTTGGAAAAATTCTAGTTGATAGGCTTAGGAACAATAGGGAGCCTTATGTTGCTCTTCACTTAAGGTATTATCAAACTGGCATCTATCAATAATTTTCTTCTATGTAGCGAAACTAAGTTGGGAAATTTTGATTTGCAGATACGAGAAAGACATGCTTGCCTTCACCGGCTGCAGCAACAATCTTACTGCTGAAGAAGCAGAGGATCTGAGAGTTATGAGATATAATGTTAAACATTGGAAGGAGAAAGAGATAGACAGCAGAGAACGACGCCTCCAGGGTGGATGCCCAATGTCCCCAAGAGAAGCAGCTTTATTCCTCAAGGCAATGGGTTACCCTTCCACGACAACCATCTACATAGTTGCTGGGGAGATTTATGGTAGTAATAGCATGTCAGCCTTTGGTTCAGAGTATCCAAATGTCTTTTCTCATTCATCTTTAGCGACAGAAGAAGAGCTGGAACCCTTCAAAGCATATCAGAATCGCCTTGCTGCCTTGGATTATATTGTTGCACTTGAAAGCGATGTCTTTGTTTACACATACGATGGAAATATGGCCAAGGCAGTGCAGGGGCACAGGAAATTTGAAGGATTTAGAAAGACCATCAACCCTGACAGGTAGATAAATGATCTCATCAGGCATTTTTTTTCCCAGAAACAGGGGCTAAAAGTCAGTATACTGATATTATGTATTAATTTCAGGCAAAACTTTGTTAGACTGATAGATCAGTTGGATGAGGGTGCCATTTCCTGGCAAGAATTCTCTTCAGAAGTTAAGGGTTTACATTCAGATAGGATTGGAGGACCGTATCTCAGACTACCAGGAGAATCACCAAGGCTAGAGGAGAACTTTTATTCAAATCCTTTTCCGGCCTGTATCTGTAACCGGTCAGACAAGCAAATTACTGGCCAGAAAATTGATAATAGGTTGACTATAAGAGTTGCATCGCAAAAATAAGGTTTTCCTTGGCGAGATTATGTGGCTCGGACGTGGATTATTTGTATCCCTTGCTTAAAAGGTGGCTCATTTTGTGGCTGATATAGGATTTTGATCGTTGAACTGTCCTTTAACCCAGTCAGAAGACTTTAGGAGATGCCAATGGGGTAAAGGAGATTAAGGTTTGTCACATGTTTGAAGAATATTTACAGAAGATCAATCCTGCAATTAGAAAAGCAGAGATGGCCCTGTATAGTTACGAGAAAGATCAGGTTAGCTACACTGGCACAGAAACACAATGCCTGTTGATAGAATTTCATTTATTTATTATTCTTTTTCTTAATTTGGTGTTTGATATCAATCACCAAATTAGGTCTCATTCCAAAGTTGAATGTAACATCCCAAGGGTACTAGTATATTTGTTTCGTCGATTTTGTGCAAGCAATGCTGTATTTCAAAGCTAATAAAAGCTTACCAAAGAAAAAACCACGCGTGGACACACACAGCGTATGGCAATAACTAGCCGAATGGCCATTCATTTTTTTCAATAAGCCCATTGCCAATAGTCAAAATAAGTACTTCACAATTAATTGTGCCGATCATCACTCTGCCACTATTAAGCGATTGGAAGGTGACATGCAAATGTTGCATAGGCCTAACAAAAATTGGCAATGAGTTTGGAACATGTCCATGTTAAAAAAACAGGGAGACTCTTTTTTCAGAAAATTTTAAAGACTAGGAGCCGAGCAAT
>JAVXUL010145955.1:0-14473 GCA_035590515.1 Trichilia minutiflora
TATATATATATATATAATTAGATAAAAATTAGATAAGCATAGAATTTAAATTTCATATCACTTCCAAGTACTTTACTATAAATTAATTTTTAAATAGTAATTTTTTTTAATCCTTAATATTTTTACAAAAATATTATTTGGTGGACATGTTTGATAAATTAGATAAAAAGATTCGTAATAAATTTTGAAAATTATTACTTGGGTTTAAAATATTTTGATCAATGTACTTTCGTTCCTTGACCAAACTTCTATTAAATCTTTACCTTTAATTGGTAATGTATCACTTATCTCTCCTAAAAGTTTTATTATTTAAATAATATATTTTTTTTACTAATTATCACCTAGTACCCCTACTATTATTTAAAATATGAATTATTTTAAAAATTCAATTTACACTTGATCAAAATGTAAATTTTGAGTACATTCTAAAATATATCAAAATTTTAAAAATACAAAATTTAATTATAAATGAGTCTTTCATCTAATAATTAATGTTAGAATATTATTGATAACTTGATTATTATATATTAATTTTAAAATAAATATAATTTTTATCGCCCACTCTATCTCATCTATTTTTTTTATAATAAATAAGAATACAAATGTCATTTTGTTATGATATTAATATAACAAAAATATAATTTCTTCACCTTTTATTTCGTTCTAGAAACTTTTAGCAAAACAAACTTTTGTTAGGACACTCGTTAAGATTTCTATATTTTTTTATTTATAATAATATTTGATATTTAATGTAGTAATTAATGATTTATTTTAATGCATTAGAAAATAACAAGTATCCCTTTTATAAAAAATTTATTTTAAAAAATATTTTTAAATCACAATCGAATAGAAATAATTTTAAATTTTTTTATAGATAAACTAAGCTTTCAAAGATTAAATTATCTTTTAATTTTTATTGAGTATGTTTCTTTTTAAATAATTTTCATTTTTTTGTAATATCCCCTTACAAAAATATCATTTAAACGATAAATTCAAATTTTAACGTAAATAAGTGATAATTTTTTTTTTTTGATACAGGAAAACTCACACACATTCAGTTATTACTGCGATATTTAGCCATACCCGGGATCAAGCATCTATCCCGTGGGTACATGTTCGCAGATCACACGGCGCCCGTCATGAATCCAATTTCTAACGTAGGTACAGGGATCACGCATAGTAGTACCAAGTGCAGGATAAAACCCCGATCTGACCCCCTTAACGCTTCAACAGAGAGAATCCTGGGATGGGAATCAAACTTGGAACCTTGAAGTTCAAAGCCCAACCCCCATCACTAGACCACCCCTAGGGTTTTTTAAGTTCTCCTTTTAAGTTAAATATTAAATTTAACATAAGTTTGATCATGGGACCAATGTAACATTGATGGAAAGTTTTTGGGATGTAAAAAATGATTTTTCAAGACATTAGGGACTTTTTTCCTAATGCGTGAAATATGTCAAATAAAATCATATTTTTTTAAATGGAAGGACCAGAATAAAATTATTCCATTTTAAAACTATTTTCAGTTCCATGAACTAATTTTAAATTATTCAACTATAAGGAAACACTATTTTTTATATCTAAAATGATCGATTTCATTCTACTATGTGAAATTGGAGGAAATATACACAACTTATATTTTGGTGGGATTAGTTTTAACTCTTCCAGGCAAAGGAACAAGTTCTTGTTTTTCAACACTCGACTGTATATTTAATTGAACCAAATGGGAAGCCTTACGCACATTGTTCTTATGAATGGCATAATAACTTTGATTTCCTTCCAAAAAATGAAAAAAGTTGCCCTTATGATCCATTCACGTGATATTTGATAAAAAAGTCTGTTAAATATGTTTATATATATATATATTTTGGATGCACAGCTTAACGTTATATGCCTGTTGTCCAGGTCTTATACTCGATTATATGAAGCTTAGTGTTTTATTTATTAATAAAAAATATAATATCTTTCTCTTTCCTTTCAAAAAAAAGAAAAGAGAAAGAAAAAAGAAAACCTTGCCCTCACGATCCATTCCCGTGATATTTGATAAAAAGTCTGTTAAATATGTTTATATATATATATATATTTGGATGCACAGCTTAACGTTATATGCCTGTTGTCCGGGTCTTATACTCGATTATATGATGCTTAGTGTTTTATTTATTAACCAAAAATATAAATCTTTGAATCTGGTTTTGTTTGGTGTGCAATAGAATAGTAATAAACAAAAATTAAACTTAGTTACGTATTTGCTACAAGGCTCTCCATCTAGCTGACACAATCTTCTATATAAGAATCAGACATTTCTCTCTTTATTTCAACATGTGTTCAAATGGAAATTACAAATTGGGGCATCGCTTTGGGTACCATTATTATAGTTTGTGCGTGGAAGGTACTGAATTGGGTCTGGTTTAAGCCAAAAAAGCTAGAAAAATTTCTAAGGCAGCAGGGTTTCTCTGGTAATTCCTACAAATTGTTGTATGGAGACCTCAAAGAGATTACCAAGGGAGCACAAGAAGCAAATTCTAAACCCATAGGCATTTACGACGATATATTGCCGCGAGTTCTCCATTACCACCTTCATATCATCAAGAAATATGGTAAGCCTTGTTGCTGACGCATAGGATATATCATATATACATACACAAGCTCTCACAGTACTGCACAAAACAATTAATTATATACTTTTATAATTTCAAATATATAATACATCCATTTACATCCATACTTTTTACTTTTAAAAAATGCAGGCAAAAATTCTTTTGAATGGATCGGTCCGACTCCTTATATAAACATTACAGACCCCAAATTGATGTCGGAGGTATTTTTGAAGCATGAAGTGTTTCAGAAACCCAAGGCAAACGCACTAGGACGATATATTGTAAACGGGATGGTAATGCGCGAGGGTGAAGAGTGGGTTAAACACAGAAAGATCGCCAACCCAGCTTTCTATTTCGAGAAGCTAAAGGTTTCGTTAATTTAATTTGTATATCTTTAATGTTTATTATTTAAGGTATCAATCTATTTATAAACCAGTGAATAAATAAATTGCAGTTTTTATACTGTAATATATATGGATTGAGAGTATATTTAATAGTTTGAACGCAAGTTTGATAATTTAAAAAAGTTATGAACGTCCAGATGAGAAAAGGAATCTATATATTGCCTTTGCATTTAATTTTCTTTCTTCTGATCTTAAAGGATTTGTTACCCGAAATGCAAACAAGTTGCAAAGACATGGTAAATAAATGGAAAGATTTGATCTCAAACCAAAAAACCACGGAGATTGATGTGTGGCCTGATATTAGCGCTATGACAGCAGATATGATTTCACGAACAGCATTTGGTAGCAGTTTTGAAGCTGGTAAGAGAATATTTGAACTCATAACACAACAAATTGAGAACGCGATTGAAGCTATGCAGATGCCTTACATCCCAGGAATGAGGTACGTACGTAATTTCATTCCGCTTAAATTTCCACCAGTACGACTCTTTTATATATATGGAAAGATTTGAAAAGACCTTAATTATTCTTTTAAAAAATTTTAGATATAAATTGCCAATTAAAATTTTTTTAAAAAATTGCAAAAGAATACTGTCAAATCTTTTTCTTAAGCTTCAATTATATTATGATTTCAAAATACTTTGGAAATAGAAAACTAATTGACTACTCAATTACAGGTTTTTGCCTATTCCAACGGTGAGAAAACTGAAAGAAAATCATAGCGAAATACGAGAACAGATAAAACGTATAATAGATAAAAGGGAAGAAGCCATGAAAACTGGCAAAGCCAAAAATGACGACTTGTTGGGTTTGTTAATGGAATCAAATCGCCAAGAAATTCAAGACAAGAAAGCCGGATTGAGTGTCGATGAAGTGATCGAGGAATGCAAGAATTTTTATTTTGCTGGGCAGGAGGCTACAGCCCTTTTGCTTACGTGGTCACTGGTTTATTTATCCATATATCCAAATTGGCAGGAACGTGCAAGAGAAGAAGTTTTGAAAGTTTTTGGAAACAAAGAACCAAAATTTGAAGGGCTAAATCAGTTAAAAGTAGTAAGTAATCTTGTTATTTTGCTTCCTTTTCAACACCATACATTGTTGTCGAAATACAAATTAACGGCTATATAGTTTTATTTTAGGAATTCAGGGAACCTTCTCGTTCGGGACACTTAAGAGCAAACTAAATTAAGGAAGATTTTTAATGGATTTCAAGACCAGAGTCATGTCTATTGAAAAGCCAAAGAATCAACTTTAACTTAATTGAAAAATTCTTATGGCACTCTCACATGATCAATAATAATTTTGGAATATATATATTCAATTTAGGGGAGATATATATTCACAAAAGAATTCTGTCGAATTTATTGATCCAATTCTTATTGATGTTGCAGGTAGGTAATATTCTATACGAGGTACTCAGGTTTTTTCCGCCACCAAGTATGCTCACTCGAGTAGCCAATAAAGAGACGAAGTTAGGAGAATTTATAATCCCAGCCGGAGCTTCCGTTCAATTGCCGATACTGGCAATTCAACAGGATCCTGAATATTGGGGTGAAGATGCAAAGGAATTCAATCCAGATAGATTCTCTGAAGGAGTTTCTAAGGCATCAAAGAAGCAACTCTCATACTTCCCATTTGGTGGAGGGCCTCGAATATGCATTGGACAAAATTTTGCTTTGATGGAAACGAAATCGAGTTTGGCAATGATTCTGCAAAATTTCACTTTCCAACTTTCTCCAACTTATGTCCATGCTCCTATCAAAAAGTTAGCACTTATACTACCACAACATGGTGCTCCTCTCGTTTTTCACAAAATTAATTAGTATGTAGTTTGATGCAATTAATTTGTTGTTGTTTGGTTACTAGCTAGTTGAGGTTATCCAAGAAAAAAAATAATTGTTTTTGGGATACACAGTTTCTCTAGGACCTCGATATGTGATGAATCTCCTTAAATAAAATTAATAATTATAAGGTTTATTATGTTCTTCCTTTGATATCACAATGATTTGGAAATTGTATGTTTACCAGAATTTAATTTTATTTTTTGTTAACATTTCAATAGTAAAGAGTTGATCTCATTTACAATTTATTTGATACTAAAGTGTTGTAATTTTTAGTAGTTGATACAAAATTTTTTTTAAAAAAATCAATTTTGTTAAAAATTAATATAATCATTTTTTTTAAATTTTACTTTAAAAACATGCCTCGTAAAAACACCACAATCATTTATGTGAAATTATTTTTAATGTTGGCTAGTAGGATGAAATATTAACCGTATGTAAATAATTAAATTCTCCGACAACTAAATATTTGGCGATCATTTATGTGAAATGATCCTTCTTTCAACTAATCAGGGAGTACACGTGGAGTCTTCTGATTGCTAGTTTAAGTAGCAAAGCAGATTGTTGACCTGCAGAACTGTTCGTGTGTTTGGAGGGCATTTTAGTAAATCATCCTTATAACAGAATTAGCAAACCGAAAAAGAGCTCCTGATACAAGGAGTTCTTAGCTCCGATGCTGGTTGTACTCAGTTTTTATGTTTTGGAGCAATTAATAAAAGCTGAAAGTTTCCTCTGAAAATTGAATGAAAAATTAAAATTACTTCTTCAGTTTCTTTTCTTGTTCGCTGGAATCACCATTGTTGAAGTCATAAGCTCTCGAATTTGTAAGCTTGCTGTTTTTTTCTATCAAATATAATTCTTGATCTGTTTGTGTTGAATATTTTACAGTTTATTTTGTATATTTTAAAAACTATTCGTATTATCGATTTTAAGGTTAATAATTTTATATAAAATTTTAATTATTAACAAAAGAATTATTTTTTATTCTCATGTATTATTTATTTATTTTATATTGATATATTTATATATAAAGAATATATGTGAATTGTCTAGATATTTTCGTTTAATTGTTAAATAAAATTATTAAATATTTCTTACGTACATGATATAAATTAGACAACTATATTATATAGTAAACATATTAATTGTCACCTATTAATATCATATGATAATATAACTAGATTAACAATATGGGTATTGTCGTAAGCGTATTAGTATAAATTTATAGTTTGTAAACAATTTATCGAACAGGGTTATAGATTGATAAATTATATGGTATGCATGTAGTCAATGATGTATCAAAAGATTGTCATAGTGTACGATGTAATCCTTTGACTTGAGACATTTAGAATTGGACTCTATATAAATAGGTATATTTTATATCGTATATACGTGCAAGGCTAATCACGCCTTATACAAGAAGCTGGTTTGGGTATGCTTTGTTCATATAGGTGTTCGATTGACAATCAAGATGGGATCCGTTGATCGACACTATAGACTGAGAGTTTCCGTTGAATCTGTCCGAGTTGAGTTCGTAAATGAATGTTAATATAATGTCCAGATTTTAAGTTATGGCCATAGTAATCATGACATATGATCCACAATTTGTATAGATATCGAGATTAGGATTTTGACATTTCATGAACCCTTACTCGATTAAGATATAACAACGGATGGATATTACCTACATGTTACGTGCAATCATTGGAAGGTTTGATGGAGATACTTCTTAATTATGACTTAAAGACTATGACGCGTAGCTAGATACTAACCATAATCATTGGGTATCAAAATATTCGAGATCGAATTATTTGAAGTCAAAGTGTTCAACATTAGCTCACGGCTGAGTTACGGTGAACCTTCACGGTTTACTCAATTCTCTGAGCATTCTCATAAAGGAGAAGAAGATAAAATGTAATCGAAAGAGGGCTAACGACTTCTTGATAACTTGAAATACCAAAATAAATACGTATAATCATTATATATATTTATTATTCTTTAAAGTATTAAAGTAATAATATATTGATATCATATAGTAATTTAATATAAATTACATGACTCAAAATAATAATAATAATGATTATCAAACATGTTAGAATGTGATTCTAAGGTGAAATAATGAAAACTAGATTAAATTATTTAATTTAATACAAAATGATCATTTTGCCCATATGTGATACAAATCTGTAATTTATTAAAAATTATATATTCAAATTTGATAATTGTGATTATCAAATATATTAAAATATAATTTTAATAGAAAATAATAAATTCTAAATTAAAGTATTTAATTTTAAAAAAATTATCATTTTACTCTTAAGTATAAATGTTGACTGAGGACATTATGATAAATGTACCATAATTTTGAATTTAAAAAAATTCAAAATATATATTAATATGTCTAATTATTAAATTCTTTAATAGTTAAAGAATTTAATAAATGTTGAAGTTTATACGGATGACATTTTAACATTTGACATATTAATATATATTTAATATATTTATTAATTAATTATTAATTAACTAATCTTGATCAATGTTTATATATAAGTTTGATTTGAGCTTATCCATGTAAAATGAGCATGGTTGTATCACATCCTTTGTTATTAATTAATTTTATTTATTTGGATAAATATTGAATTAATTAAAAAGGAAAAAAATTAAAAATTGAATCAAATTTGGGGCTCTTCTTCCTTCTCCAACGTGAGGCAACCATGGGAGCACAAAGGGGAGGGTTTCATATGTAGAGAGCTCATACTTTGAGACTTAATCTTCATAAAAAATCAAAGCTAGTAAGGTAAGCATTTAAAGCCTTCATTTTCTTCCCTTGATTTGTCATTGAAATATATAGATCTAAGGCATTTTTCTTAGGAAGAAAATTTGCTTTGATACATGTTTTAGGCTATTAGAAATCAATACACATATATTTTTATTATTTTTAAATATTAAATAAATACAGTACAGTAATTCGACTTTACAATTTAAATAGGTTTTATAAAATAGTTATATAAAAAAGATAATTATAGACTAATTATGATAAGATGTTTCAAGAAAAACACTAATATAATCAAGACAAACAAAATTAATGTAATTAATTCACTAAATTATTGTGATATTTAATTACAACATATAGAGAAGAGAGAGAGAGACTCATCTCAATCGGATTGCAAATTAAGTTAATAGATGAAAGGGATCAAATTTCACCCTGTTGTTTCTATTTTGCCTTCAACAACTCGTTAAAATCTTCCCCGCAAACCCAAGGGCCATTAACCATTGAAGCTGACCATCTCAGTTATGTACAGGAATGATGTCTTTGATTCTATTATGGGCTCTTGTACAACCCACCTGTAAATTGTCAATGTTTGTTTCCTCCGTCACAGATCATTGAATCCATGTGATGGTTAGTGTAAGACAGAATATTAACCCGCACTTCGGCCACATATATTAGCATTAAACCTCCACTGAGCTCTCTTCTGTCTACTTTAAAAATAGCTATCGAACTCTAGCCTAAGCCTGAATCTTTCTAGATGCTTTGATTGTAATTTTGCTTCACAGCAAAACTATCTTCAACCTAACAACTTAAAGAACTTATTTGATGGTGTGAAAAGTTCATGTGCTCCCTAAATCCCAAACATTCTAATATAGTAAACTTATGGTGATGGACGGTATCATTCCACGGTCGCCATTTAGTAGTGTATGCCCTAGAAATTATTCGTGTTATCGGTTTTTAAGATTATTATTTTAATAATAATAATAATAATAATAATAAAAAAATAATTGATTCTTTATTCACACATATAAGTTACTTTCTTTATTAAATCATACTAGATGATAAAGTACGTGTGTGAATAGTTCAGATAATTGTTAATTATTAACTAAAATTATCAAAATCGTTCACTAAATAAGTGGTGTTGACTGGGAATCAACATCATAAAATAGACATACTAAATGTCGCCTAATGATATCATAGACTGATATAAGTAGGTTGATAATATGAGGATTATCATAAAGACGTTAGTATGGATTTATAGTTTGTAAACTATTTATCGAACATGGTTGATAAATGATAAATCATATAGTAAGCATGTAGTTAATGATTTATCGTTAGATTGTACTAGTGTGCGATGTAGTCTTTTGACCTGAAATGTCTGGAATCGAACTCTGTATGGATAGGTACATTTCATATGGTGTATAAGTGCAGGGCTAATCATGCCTTGTATGAGAAATCAGTTTGGGTATACTTTGTTTACATAGGTGTGCGATTGACAATCAAAATGGAATCTGTTGGCTCGTCCACTAGGATTGCGAGTTCCCACTAACTCTATCCTAGTTCGAGTTTTTAAATAAATATCGGTAGATGTCTGAAATAAAGTCTCTGGTCAGAGCTTAATAAAAGCCACATGAAATAAAAGCCACATGAAGGAGTTCATGGTGGCGTGTTCAGGACATATTGATCGATGATTCGTAAAAGATCAAATATAGGGTATTGACATCCCATGAACCCTAATTTGATTAGGATATGACAACAGAAGGATATTACTCATATGTTAACGTACAATCATAGCAAGGTTTGATGAAAAATTATTTCATTGTGAATTAGGGACTATAGCATATTGCTAGATGCTAACCATAGTCATTGAGTTTCGAAATATTTGAAGATGACTCATGGCTAATTCACCATGAACCTTCATGGTCACACCAAAATCCTTATACATTTAAAAGCTGTTTTTAGAAGAGAAATTATTCAGAGTGAAGGCTAGCACCTTTCGGAATAATAAAGAGGCCAAATAATATATATAATATATATATTTATAATTCTTTAAATAGTTAAAGAACAAATGACAATATAAGTATATGTATAACTTATGAAATCATTAAAGGTGCTAGCCTTTATCTTATGGGCTATACTTGGTTGTCATGTTGATATACTTCCCAAACCAAGTATAAGTTAATATACTTGGTTGTCATATTGATAATTATCTTATGGGCTATATGGTAATTGTTATCATTGATTCATGAAATCATTAAATCAAATTAATTAATTTAAATTAATTATTTATTTTCTTAATGTTAAGGGCAATGAATAATTTATCAATGGTAATTTGTCATAAAGGATGGAAAAGTCAAACTCATTAATGATCAATACTAATTTCAACTTTTTCATTTATTTTTAAATGATAAATAACCCATATTTGGATCAATTTGATTGGCCAAGAGAAAATAATTATAAAGGGTAATAAATAAAGAGATAAGAAGTTTTTTTCTTCTTCCTTCAGTGGAAAAAGAGAGAGAATTTTTTTCTCTCTTTTGGTTCTTCTTCTTCCTCCTCCCATGACGGAGGTATGGCCACCATGAAAAATAAAAATAAAATTGTTTTCTTCAATTTTCAAGAAGAAAAAATTGTTTTCTTTATGCTTCATATATGCTTGGATGGTGTAAATTGAAGAGGCTACATATTTTTGTAGCTTGCTTCATCAAATTCAAGCTTAAAGATGGCCATATCTTCTAGAGAGAGAAAAGATTATAGATAGAGGTTAAAGAAGCTTTGATCAATAGGATTTGAATCTCAAGCCAATCCTCAATTATAGATCTAAAGCAATCATCAAAAGGTCGGTATATAGATATGTATGGAGGCAACAGAAGACGGATTGGTTTTCTGGACAGCAAGGGAAGAGGTATAAGGATACTCTTCTATTTACATACATATATGTATATGTTTTTAAATTTGTTGAAAATTTAAAGTTTCTATAGAATTAGTAACGGTCCTCCGATGGTTTTTTTCGCACTTCCATGAGGTGATTATAGCCCCGAATTTGGAGTAGAAAGCAATTTCCCTTCCACCCAACAGCATCTAAGTGGGCTTTTGGGCCATTACCTCACTTAAGCCAAATTGGTGAAGAATTTCTAGCTCAATCTATATATGTTGGACATCAAGAAGATAATGGATTTGACCAAATAGACAAGGAGTTTAGTTTCATCACTTAAATGACCAACTAATGCATGTTTGATAAGGCCTTAAGTAGTTTTCTTTTAGCCTGTATTAAAGATATTTTATCTTGGTTAAATTCATGCCTAATTAGGATTCTATTGATTTCCTTGTTAGGATAGGATTTTATTAATTTCCTTGTTATGCTAGAATTCTATTTCAATAAAGATTTTATTAGTTTTTTTTTTCAAATTAGGAAAGCAAGTATTTACCTTTGTATATAATTCCCAACCTATATATAGATCCGTTTGGGTTCTACAAAGGGAGAGAAGAAAAAATATTTCTTCAATGAAACTTTCTTTGATTTAAGTGAGCTTATCTTCCTTAATCATATGCTAAGGTGTTTCAATATGTTTATTATTAGGTTTTAAACTTACTAAACAGAATTAAGTCTTCCTATTCATTATGTTTTTGAAAACTTTGTCAACTAGGATTAGGTTTCAGTCCTAATTTGAATTGAAAACGTGTTTCAAGGGTGTTTTGACAAACTTCATTGATCGCTTGAGTTGAGTAGGGGTGGCTATATCATTGGTAATCGAAAGTTGAGAAAATATCCTTTGAATTCCGCGTCAGTTTGATAGTAGAGCCTTGTCTCAATTAATTGGTTACGTATCCCTTTCTTTTATATTAATTGCACTTTATTCCTGGTGTTCTTCTTTGTTAGGCAATTTGGTCTATTATTTAATTTAATAAGAAAATCAAGAAAATCAATTCATTATTCTGATTTTCTTTTATTTTTCCGAACAAAAAAAAAATTAAGATTGAATTACCTTGTTTGATTCTTGTTGATTTACATATTTGATTCATTGTTCAGCAATCCATTTGCAAGTATTTGTTTCTAATCTTGCAAATCAGTGTTCAATTCGCACAAGCATACGCCAAAACACACACAATTATTATTGATGATTATTTGCGCAACCTTAGGATTAGAACTTGCTTGTTATTCTGAGTAGGTTGAGTGGTGTGATGATATGACATTTCATTATGAAATTTTAGATCTCTTACATTAATTTATAATTGTCCTTTATTGAGTGTTAGTTTCTTTTCTCATTTCGCCTTTTTGTGTATTCCATAAATCCTCAGATAGCAAATTGTGTCTTTCTATTTAAATTAATTCCAACTCGTATACTGAATTGTTTTCTTAGTGTGCGCATTCCTCTTAGACAATATTCTTGTTGATTATCCTTGTCTAAATTGCCCGGGAATATATTTGTGCTGTTTGGACTGAATTTTTTGTGTTGAGTTTAAAATCTTAATTTGACTAATTGAATCCTGCAGAATACGACCAAAGAAAGGCTTATAAAGTAAAAGGCTTGAGTGTTACATTTGTTTAAAAGCCAATTGAGTGAAACACGAAAGTATTATTGTGAGGTTTCCTTTTTGTTTTGTATTACTGGATTTCAATATAGAGTCTCCAGATACTGATATGAAGCTTTGGGTTAAATCTATACAAAGCCAAATGGAGATAATGCAAAAGATGATTATGCAGCATCAAGAGAGACTTGAAAGCGTGAACGAAGGGAAGAGTTCATCATCAAAACCAAACAGACCAACCTATGTAAGGTCTGATAGTGATGATGAGGATGAAGATAAAGCAATGAATGATAATGGAAACACTCAATCTATTCTTGATAAAAACATTAGGAACATTAGGATGAAAATTTTATCATTCTATGGTAAAAATGATCCTGATACATATATTGAATGGGAAAGAAAAGTAGAACTGATTTTTGAATGCCATAACTATTCAGAGGAGAAGAAAGTTAAGTTGGCAGCAGTAGAATTCAGTGATTATGCTCTTGTATGGTGGGACCAATTGATGTTAATTAGAAGGCACAATGGACAGAAACCCATTACTAGATGGGAGAAGATGAAAAAGATCATGCGTAAATGTTTTGTACTTTCTCACTATTATTATGATTTGCATCTTAAATTGCAAGGTCTTGTACAAGGATCCAGAAGTGTGGAGGAATATTTTAAAGAGATGGAGATTGCCTTGATTAGAGCTAACGTGGAGGAAGATAGAGAGGCAACCATGGCAAGATTCTTGAATGGCATTAATCAGGAGATTCCCAATATTACAGAGTTATAAAATTATGTGGAGCTTGAAGACATGTTGTATATGGCCCTCAAAGTGGAGAAACAAGTGAAATTCAAAGGAAAAAGTGCAAGCACCTATTCGGCCCACACAATTTCATGGAGGCCAAACCCCAATTATCAACAAAAGAGTGCTCAGTTCAAAAAGGAGGACAAACCAAGACCTAACGAAAGCAATAGAGATAAGCCTAGGAACATCATTAATATTTCTAATAATTTTGATTCTAAACCTAATACTAGGGGTATTAAATGTTTTAAATGTCTTAGTTATGGTCATATTTCTTCTCAATGTCCTAATAAATGTGTTATGTTTATAAAAGATGATGTTATTTATAGTGACAGTAAGAAGGAAAGTAAAGATGAGATGCCACCTTTGGAGGATTGCTGTCATGCCCTAACTCGTGGGTCTTACATGTGACAACTGCCACAGACCCCCAAGACGTATTCAATCATCAGAATACACCTTATAAGCCTGGAAGACCTTTACAAATCCTATATAAAACAACATTTCCAAACAAAATCGTCCAAACACGCAAACTTTGAATTTGTTTCTCAAGCAAAATCTTAAAATACTTCAAAATATATAGACATCCATCCATTCATAAAATATCCATAAAAAAAAATAAACAGTAAAGTCAAACCATCCACAATGAAATCAAGTATATAGTTACAAATCTCTTTTATAAATCCATAGAAAATAAGTAAATAACATACAAGTTCTTTAAATACAAATCCAGTGGAATACATGCCAACCAAGTGAGTCAATACATGTATACTTGAAGCACACCAAGTCTAGAAGAAACCACCACCAACAGAAACTCGTCCAAAGCTTTCTAAAACCTAAAACTAGAGAGTGAAGGGGTGAGTATATGGGAGTATACTCTGTGAGTGAATAAAAAATGAATATAAGCAAATGATACTAATTCATAAATAGAAAAATACATATTGAACTCATCATAAAGAACATCAGTGGTGGGCTTGTTTTTTTATATAACTAGACCATGCACTATCTATTTTCTTGCATTTAAAAATGGATTTTATAAATACAAATAAAATCCACTGACGGTCTTGATGTGCCTAGGGTCAGGGTGATCGCTAGGAAAGAGAGCCAGCCTAATGATTTTCGATACCTATTTTGAAATTTTCAAACTAAGATAAATATGGTGACATCCGTGCCTAACCTGACGAGACTCACGGTGAGTTGAATCACACCATATCATCACAATAGCACAACCATACACCACCCTCACCTGTGAAACCTCCACTCACCTAGGCGACCTCTTGATCAGGCTGACCCTAAGCTACCACGTATATCATTCACCTAGGTGTCCACATCCAAGTGGACTCCCCTAGGCTACCACCTTGTAGCTATAGTAAATATCTCAGCCCTCATGGCTGTCAACACTAATATGCATGTATTATACAAATCAAAGAGATCCAAAATAAAACAATAGTATGAGCATCAATAAATCTATCAAACATACATCAACCTAGCCCTTTGGCCATTTCTCATCACAAACATATATGATTTCAAATCATATATATATA
>JAVXUL010145966.1:0-14473 GCA_035590515.1 Trichilia minutiflora
TGGAAAAAACACTTCCTGTGGATACGACACTTGGACTCACCGGACTATACTATAACAAGACTACCTATACTTGGGTATAAAATCCAATTGAGATCAAATCACCACCACCGTACGCTCGAGTGAAGACCTAGACCTGAAATTGGAGAGTGAGATGGGGGGGGAGTATGCGAGAGTATACTTTGTGAGTGAACTAGAAATTAATATAAATAAACAACACTCAAACTTACTAGAAAAGTTTGGTTTAAAAACAATATAAACATCATAGTTTGAAAATCATTGGGCTGGCTACCTTTCTCAGCGAATTACCCTAGCCCTGGGCATCTCAAGACTGTCAGTGGATTTTATATACAATAAAATTATGCTATTTATAAAAATTCATTTTTGAATGTAAGGGATAAAATAATGCATGGTTTGGTAAAATAAAATAAGCCTGCCACTGATGTTCTGTCAAGTCCCAACCCGTGGGTCTTACACATGACAACCACCACAGACTTTTTAGATGTATTCAACCACACTGAAAACATCTTGTCAGCCTGTAAGGCATTTACAAAATCTGTTTCAATATTTTTCGCACAGCACTTCCAATAACAAATCTAACCAACCACCCAAACTTCGAATCATTTCAAAGCAATCCACAAACACTTCTAAATATACAAACCATCTCTAAAATCATTCATTAAATCATTTAAAAAGTGTAGTCCATCAAATAAAGTAAAACAAAGATAATATGGTTTACATTTGTCTAAATATTCAGTCATCGTATAAATAAAATCTGCTAAAATGACATGACTCCAGTGAACTGTGAACCATGCAGGGTGAGTCGGCATAGCATATAACTGATGTTTCCAACACCTAGAGCGATTACCACCCAACCTAAGCGTGTATTCCCTAATTTATCCTGAAACTGAAAAATTAAGGGGTGAGTATATAGGATTATACTCTATGAGTGAACCATAAATATATATAAATATATGTATTCATGCTGTTTAACCAATATATAAGAAAACGCATCTTGAATATAAAATAAAACATTCTAATTCAAAGAAAATCTTTTAGTTTGAAAACCTCAAATCAAACTATGAAAATCATTGGGCTAGCTATCTTTCTCGATGATTACCTTGGCCCTGGACATCCTGAGACCGTTAGTGGGTTTTATATGCAAATAAAAATAATGTTATTTTAATAAAAGGGTTTTTAAATGTAAAGAGCAAAACATGCATTATTTTTAAGAAAGAAGTCCACCACTGACATTGCCTCGAGTAGTCACGTGGTGACATCCGTGACTATCCCCGATGAGACTCACAAGTGGTTAAACCACATCTCCAATACAATAACATAACATTCTATAACAACCCTCACCTGTGAAGTCTCCTGGACTCACCTAGGTGACCTCTCTATCAGGCCAACCCTAGGCTACCATATACCACACTCACCTGGGTGTCTCCATTCAGGTGAACACTCTCAGGCTACCACATACCCTATAGCTACAATAAATAAACCAGCTCTCATGGATGTTATCACCAATAAGCAAACATAAATCCTAGTCCATTGGCCATATCATCAGCATAACAATCATAAAACATAACCCACTGACCGTATCATCACATGAAATCAATATCAAAGCATAGCATATTAAAAATGGGTTCAGAGGCCATAAATCATATATACCACATACATGCCAACAAACCAGCTATAAAGCCATTTGGCTCTCTGGCCATAAAATAAACAAACAGGCATATATATATATATATGAGCATCATAAGTTATTTAAAAACAATAAAAGTGTAAAAGTGTAAAAGTGTCCACTCACAACTTAGAGAGGGTATACACTCCCTAGTTTCTCTCATTCCTTGGCGTGTCACACAAATACCTCGCTCGCGAACCGTCGCCTAAACACATGTATCCAAATATATCAATATGTATCCAATCGTATGTTTGTGACTCAAATGCGTGTAATGCATGCTAACCCGGGTTTTTTCTAAAATTGGACAAATATACAAAACTGACTAAAACCCCCGTTATCTGTCTAATTACCCATACATTTCTACCACGAACTCACATTGCAGTCATACAAGTATGATTCTGCTCGATTTCATAATTTAGACCTACGAACTCCACATGTTCGTCAGAATAGTAACTCCAGTTACTGTTCATGTTTAACCATTTCCTCCAAATTCATATTTTTAGCTTCCTACGACTCTCCTGACTTCACCATAATCCAAATAATGTATTAAAACTTAACTATGGTTGATAGGTCTACCGAAATCTACTTGGATAAACAGTAAAATTCATATAAATGAAAATTGATAAAATGCAAAAAAAAATATACAGACAGATTAGAAATGATGCTACGAACCTTGTGATATGGTTGGTTTTCCTCGATTTCACTCAAAAGTCAAAAAATCTCAAATTTTCTCCCCGAAATCCTAGCTCCTCTTTTCGATTTCTACGCTTTCATCGTCAAATCAACACTCCTGGGTAGTTAGACACGGCGAATGCAATCGACAAACGAAGAGAAACCAAAGTTTGGATAAAATGTGATGGAATTTAGAGAGAGAAAGAGAGAAAGAGAGAATGTGAGCATGAGAGGGAAATGAGGGAAAAGAGAAGAAAACGTGGGGGAGGAGGCTCAGCCTCCCTTTTTATAAACTTAAGGGTGAAATTATCATTTTACCCTTAAGTTTTCTAAAGAGAAAATTTCTAGAATGAGGGCAAAATCGTCATTTGCATCGATTCGATCGAACGAAATGAAGTTCGTTCGAACGAACTACTCCCTTCGATCGAATGAATCAGGATTCGTTCGAACGAATCCTTTGATGTCTTTTGAAGTCAGAGGACTTTAATTTTATCGATCGAACGAATCTTCTTTCGTTTGAATGAATCATCATTTCGACTGAACGAATGACTTATTCGGTTGAACGAAATCCAATTCAATTGAACGAATCCCCCCTATTGGTTTGAACGAATATGAAGCCCTCAAAATATCGATCGAACGAATCACCCTATTCGATCGATCGAACCCACTAAAATTGAAAATCTCACTTGAGTACTCCCCAAATTTAGAAAATATCATTGGGGTCCCACTTAAAATAAACCTTACTTTTAACTACGTTGAGGTCCCTATATTTACGACCTCAAAATTCTATCTTAACCAATCAAATTCTCGAACTAAGTTACAAAACCACGTTCACATGCACACATATACGAGATGGATGCGAAAGTATGAACAGTAAAAGTATAAAATTATCGTTATGCCCTTGAGATCTGAGCATAGGGCTCACAAACATAGCCCCTTAAAAGAATTTAATCCTCAAAATTCAACATATCTCAGTACTGAAAAAGATGGGAGTATTGCCATTGCATCTGAAGCTCGGACTCCGAAGTCATCTTCTCAATCGTATCACTCCTCCACATAACTTTTATCATAGGGATAACTTTACTCCTCAATATCCGCTCCTGACGATCAAGGATAACAACTGGCTGAACTTCACACTTCAAATCTTCTCTCAAATCAATAGGAGGCAGATGGATAACGTGAGAGGGGTTGGGAATATACTTTTTCAACATGGATACATGAAAGACATCATGTATCCTCTGCATCTCTGACAGTAGCTCCAACCTATATGCCACTGGACCAATTCGCTCAATAACTCTGAAGGGCCTAATATACCTTAGGTGAAGCTTTCCTCGACTCCGAAACCTAATCACTCCTTTCCAAGGTGAGATCTTCAGAAACACTTACTCACCCACATCAAACTCTAAATCTCTTTGTCTATTATCCGAGTATGACTTCTGTCTATCCTGAGCTGTCCTCAACCTGTCTCAGATAATCTTCACTTTCTCAGTGGTGGCTTCAATTAACTCCACATTGTCTAATTTTCTTTTGCCTACTTCATCCCAGTATAAAGGAGTTCTACACCTCCTTCCATACAGAGCTTCGTATGGTGCCATTCCTATATTGGACTGATAGCTATTGTTGTAGACGAACTCAGCCAGTGACAAATACTGATCCCAACTTCTTTGAAACTTTAGTACATACCCTCTCAACATATCTTCTAATGTCTGGATAGTTCTCTCTGATTGCCCATCTATCTGAGGGTGAAAAGCTAAGCTGAAATTCAACCTAGTACCCATAGCCTTTTGAAGACTAGACCAAAATCGAGATGTAAAACGGGGATCTCGATCTAATACAGTTGTTACAGGTATACCATGCAACCTTATAATCTCTGTCACATATAGTCTTGCTAGCTTATTCAGTGAATACTTGGTTTTAATGGCTAAAAAGTGTGCAGACTTAGTCAACCGGTCTATAACCACTCATATTGTATTATGTTCAGCTTGTGTACGTGGCAGTCCTACTACAAAGTCCATGGTAATGTGCTCCCATTTTCACCTAGTATGGGTAATAGTTGAAGTGTTCCTGCTGGTTTTTGGTGTTCAGCTTTAACTTGCTGGCAGGTCATATACCTGGTAATGAATTCTGTTATATCCTTCTTCATTTTAGACCACCAATAGCTCTCTTTGATGGTTCTGTACATTTTCGTGCTACTAGGCTACTAGGATGCATTGTAAACGCTGAATAATGAGCTTCTTTTAGGATGGTCTTTCTCAGTTTATTATTTGAGGATACACATACCCTACCTCTTAATTTTAAGATCCCACCTTGAGATATATAGAAATCTCCAACATTACCATCCATAATTTTCTGACAAGCTTTCCTTAACTCTGGATCTTGCATCTGTCTTTCTTTTATCTGATCCCGTAGAGTCGGTCTCATAATAAAACTGGCTAACATTGAGCCATCTTGATCGCACTCTAATGTTACTCACAGATTCTTCAGTTCTAATAACAATGGAAAGTATACTGATTGAACATACGCCACTGTTATTGAAGATTTTCTGCTTAAGGCAACTGCTACTACATTGACTTTTCCTGGATGATAATCAATCACCAAATCATAATCCTTGATCAGTTCAAACCATCTTCTCTGCCTCAAGTTTAGTTTCTTCTGAGTAAACAAATACTTCAAACTCTTGTGGTTGATAAAAATCTGATACAAGTAATGTCTCCAGATCTTCAAGACAAAAACAACAGTAGCCAACTCTAAATTATAGGTTAGATAATTCTCCTCATGCTTCTTAAGCTGTCTGAAAGTATAGGCGACTACCTTCCCATTCTGTATCAAAACACAACCTAGTCCTTGTTTGGAGGCATCACTAAATATCACATATCCCACTCCAAGAATAGGTAGAGTTAAGATTGGAGCTGAGGTGAGATGACTCTTCAACTTCTGAAAACTCTGCTCATATTTCTTATCCCGTTCAAACCTAACATCCTTCCTCGTTAAGTGAGTCAATGGGACAGCTATCAAGAAAAAAACCTTTAACAAATTTTCTATAGTAACCTACTAATCCCAAGAAACTTCTAATCTCTGTAACATTCTTGGGTCGTTCTCACTACACAATAGCTTCAACTTTGCGAGGATCTACAAAGATTCCTTCTCTTAAGATGACGTGTCCCAAGAGTACCACTTCTCGAAGTTAAAACTCATATTTTAAAAACTTGGCATACAAACTTCTCTCTCTAAACATTTGTAGCACAATCTGTAGATGCTGAGCATGTTCCTTCTTGGTCCTCGAGTAAACCAGGATATCATCGATAAAACCAATCACAAATTTATCAAGATAAGGATGGCATACCCGATTCATGAGGTCTATGAATGCAGAAAGGGCATTAGTTAACCCAAACGGCATTAAAAAGAACTCATAATAACCATAGCATGTCCAGAAGACTGTTTTAGTTATGTCACTATCCTTAATCCGCAACTGATAGTACCCTGATCTCAAATCAATATTCGAGAACACACTCGCTCCCTGCAGCTAATCAAATAAGTTATCGATCCTGGATAGTGGGTACTTATTCTGGATATTGATCCGATTCAACTGTCGATAGTCTATACACAATCGCAAAGTCTCATCCTTCTTCTTAACAAACAGTACTGATGAACCCTAGGGTGACATGCTCAGTCTAACAAAACCCTTATCAATCAGCTCTTGAAATTGTACCTTTAATTTCTTGAGCTCAGTCGGTGCCATTCGATAAGGCGACATTGAAATGGGTGTAGTACCAGGAATCAAGTCAATGTTGAAGTTGAACTCTTGTTCTGGTGACATTTTTGATAGTTCATCTGGAAATACGTCTAAGAATTCTCTCACTATCGGAACTTGTTCAATTCCATACTCCAAAACAGTAGAATCAATAACACGTGTCAAATACCCTTGGCACCCTTTTTTTATTAACCTCTGGGCTTCCATCGCACAAATCAAAATACTAGATAAGATATTGCGCTCACCTGAGAAAACTATCTCTGATCCCCCAAGTCCTCTGAATACCACTTGCTTAGAAAAATAATCCACTGTCGCTCGATGTCTGGACAACTAGTCTATCCCCGGTATCGCGTTAATGTCCTCCATTCTCAAAGGAATCAAGTCAACTACCAGCTCAACTCTATTCATAACCAAAACACAATCTTTAAACACGGTCTTTCTCAATAACTTCTGACCTAGAGGGGTACGAACTATTATCTCTTGATCTAGAGGTGACAATGGGACACTAACATGAGGCGTTAAAATGGTATTGACAAATGATTGATTAGAACCTGGATCTATCAATGCATATGCAGATTGGTTGAAAATTATAACCATACCAGTTACCACATCTAGGTTAGCCTGTGTCTATTCTTGATTAAACACAAAAACTCTGGTCTGAACTCTATCTCTACCTCTCTGAGCACCACAAGATGTTGTAGATGAACTACCTGCTTCGATCTTCTACCAGTAGAAGCTACTGCCTGCTCAACTAGTGGCTGCTGGTGGTGTGAAGGATACTAACTGGTATGACCACCCCTTTTGACTCTCCATAACCTAGAGCAATACATCTTTATATGCCCTACTTCTTTACAGTAGTAGCACATTTGTGGTTGATAACACGGGCCTACATGATGTCGCCTACAATTAAGACACCTGTCTAAACTCTGACCCTGCCTAGATCCTTGAGTCTTCCTCTGAGCTGATGATCTGAATCTCGAAGGCCCTTAACCTTGAGGAGAATGCGAAGAGATACTCGCAGGGCTTGTAGCAGAGGCACCACTGGATGAACCACTTCTATAGCTCTTTTTGGATGAAGATCCAACCTGTATACTCAAATCTTTTCTCTTCTGGAACTGGCTCCTCGACCTCTTTTCTCCTGCTAATTTATCAGTTGAAGAGCCATCTGAATTATTTTCTTGTACCCCTGATTTTTTGACAGTGACATCTTCTCACAAATCTCGAAATTCAGATCCTCTTTAAACTTGACACACAAACTCTCCTCATTAATGAACTCAGGCACAAACTCAACCAACTCTCTCAATTGGATCTCATATTCTGTTACTGTGTTATCCATCTATCTCAATCAAAAGATTCATGTTTCTTCTTATTACAGTAAAAGAGGTTAAAATACTGATCTCTGAATTCCTGCATAAAATTGTCTCAAACCAATTGTGCAGAGGCTCTAGCTTGCACATTTGCCCACCATGTAGCTGCACTACCTTCTAGCAATCTGATAACTACCTTTAACTTGTACATGTCCTCCAGCTCCATATCATTCAGGTCACCCTCTAACTTCCTAAGCCATCGTTTGGCTTCTACAGTATCTGTAGTACCTCCAAAAGGTACACTTCTCAACTGTCGAACTTTTTTAATCAGTTTGGACAACTTCGAAGTCGATCCAGATACTTCTGCAGCTTGTGCATTCTAATATATCATAAAGGGATCCTATTATTCAGGAGTCATATTCAAAGGTATTCCCATGCCCGATTGCTAATATTTAGACAGAGGAGGTTCATGCTTCTCTTCGGGTTCTGGTGGAGGCATATACGACGTAGCCTCTTCTTCATCAGGCACTACCTCTCTTCGTGGTCTACCATGACCTCGTCTAGGTCTCGAAGATATTATTGTTACAAAAAGAACATGGAATTTAATTGTATGTGTGGTGATGCTTCCTATGACTCGACTTACCTAGTCCACTAAAAAACTTTCAAAAACTATAAGATCATGCAAAAGATTTAAGAAGATAGTTTGAAAATCAAGTTTGGGTGTTTTCAAAATCGTTTTAAAATTAAAAGCTCTGATACCAAAAAAGTTATCACACCCCAATCCGTGGACCCTGCACGTGATAATTGCCACAAACTTCCGAGGTATATTCAATCACCAGAACATACCCTGTGAGCCTGTAAGGCATTTATAAAATCTATATTCAAAACATATATGCCATAAAATAAACAAACAGGCATATATATATATGAGCATCATAAGTTATTTAAAAGCAATAAAAGTGTCCACTCACAACTTAAGGAGGGTATACACTCTCTAATTTCTCTTGTTCCTCGGATACTTCGCTCACGAACCGTCGCCTAAACACATGTATCCAAATATATCCATATGCATCCAATCGTATGTTTGTGACTCAAATACGTGTAATGTATGCTAACCTGGATTTTTTCTAAAATCAAACAAATATACGAAATCAACTGAACTCCCTGTTATCCGTCTAATTACCCATACATTTCTACCATGAACTCACATTGCAGTCATACAAGTATGATTCTGCTCGATTTTGTAATTTAGACCTGTGGACCCTATATACTTATCAGAAAAGTAACTTTGATTACTGTTCATGTTTAACCTTTTCCTCCAAATTCATATTTCTAGCTTCCTACGACTCTCCTGACTTCACCACATCCCAAATAACACATTAAAACTCAACTATGGTTGATAGGTCTACCGAAATCTACTCGAATAAACAGTAAAATAAAAATATAAAGACAACTCAGAAATGATGTCACGAACCTCGTGATATGGTTGATTTTTCTCGATTTCGCTCGAAAGTCAAAAAATCCTAAATTTTCTCCCCAAATCTTAGCTTCTCTTTTCGATTTCTGCGCTTCCACCATCAAATCGATACTCTCGGGTAGTTAAACACGACAAATACGATTGACAGACGAAGAGAAATCGAAGTTTAGATAAAATATGATGGAATTTAGAGAGAGAAAGAGAGAATGTGAGCGTGAGAGGGAAAAGAGCAAAAAGAGAAGGAAACGTGGGGGAGGAGGCTCAGCCTCCCTTTTTATAAACTTAAAAGTAAAATTACCATTTTATCCTTAAGTTTTCTAAAGACAAAGCTTCTAGAATGAGGATAAAATCGTCATTTCGTGTCAATTCGATCAAACAAAACAAAGTTCGTTCGAATGAACTACCCCCTTCGGTTGAACGAATTAGGGTTCGTTCGAACGAATCCTTCAACGTCCCTTGAAGTCAGAGCATTTCAATTTTGTCAGTTGGACGGATCTTCTTTCGTTTGAACGAATTATCACTTCGATCGAATGAATGGTTTATTCGATCGAACGAAATCCAATTCGATTGAACGAATCCCCCCATTTGTTCGAATGAATATGGAGCCATAAATTTTTCAAGGAGTCCTCAAAACGTCGATCGAACGAATCACCTATTCGATTGATCGATCCTGTCAAAATTAAAAATCTCACTTGAGTACTCCCCAAATTTGAAAAATATCGTCAAGTTCCCACTCAAAATAAACCTTACTTTTAATTACATTGAGGTCTCTACATTTACGATCTCAAAACTCTATCTTAACCTATCAAATTCTCGAACTAAGTTACGGAACCACACTCACACGCACACGGTGTACGGAATGGATACGAATGTATAAACAGTAAAAGTATAAAATTATCGTTATGCCCTGAAGATCTGAGCACGAGGCTCACATAAATTTACTTTCTAAAATTAATGAAAATCCTTTGATATACATATAATTTTATATTTGATATATAAATATTATATGTAAGAGAATCAAATACAAAAAATTCAAATAAAAAATAAGTTTATAATTTATGCTTAAAGTTTTGGATCTTTAAATTAAGAATTATAAATATAGTTCATTTCCATTAAGAATAATACAGTCTTATCCGAACTGTTAAATATAGTGATATTATAATGATTATATTTTTATATAATAAGATTATATAAGAAGTGGACCAGATAAAATTAAATATTTTAATAAATTTTATTGAAGAAAGAAAATTTAATTTTATCATAAATGATAGTCATATATGAATGATCTTAATTTATTATTATTAGTAGACTCTTATTTATTTATAATTATTCTTTGATTTGCTCATAAAAGTTTTGTACAGGGTTACATTTCATAAGCCTTATATTTTGGGAATAATTTAGGTAAATAACTGAGAATACTAAGTTAACATATAAAATCCATTCCTTCCTATATAAGAAGTTAGAGTAAGAGTTCCCTTAAAATATTAATTTGAGGATTTGAACAATTAAGAGCGCTCAATTTATGAAAGGGTCATGAATCAATTGTTCATTTAAAACTAATGGTAGTTAAGAAAAAAGAGGTAATTAGAGAGGTTAATGGAATAATACCTAACTTCAATTATGGATTATTCATGGAGGATCAGTTTATATGTAATGACTATATTAATATATAACTCTATATCTTGAGTAAATTATACATATATTTTAAATAATGTAATTTTAGATGTATAATGGAGTTATTCTAAAATTAATAATTCTATTTATTTAATAAAAAAGTTTGTAATTAAATTAGTGGAATTATGGAATCTTGAAATTATAGATCCATTGGGCCCCTTATCGTCTTCTAAAGTTTCATTGATCACATATTCAAGAAAATAATAATTAATTAAGAATTAGTTATTTAACACTTTTTATTACATAACACAATTAGTTATCTTTAACATTGTAGATTTATTACACAAGTCAATAAAATTGTCTAATATATGCATTTATAACATAAAACAATAAGTTGCCTTAAATTATTATTTTGATATTTAAAGATAAAACTGGAGTTAATCTTTATATTTTATAATTAATATTTTATAAAATAAAGACAAAATTTTATTTTATCTTTATTTACTTTTTAAAATTTTAAAAATTCTAATCCCATTATAATTTATTATCAATGTATTATATAAAGAGAAATATTTTCTTTTGTATATAGATTTTTTAAAAAAAAAAACTCGTTAATAAAAAAAGAATAAAATATATTTTCTTGATTAGATGTCTATTTGTCGTGATCAAGATTGGAGATAAGATGAGTTCACTTGTCATGATCATGACTGGAGGTAAGATGAGAAAGATTATAATCGTGACTGGAGATAAAACAAAAAAGATCGTAGTCGTGACCGGAGATAAGACGAGGAAGATTGTTGTTCAAGACTATACTTATTTTCAGGATCAAAATATATGTTATAATATTTTTATCTTTCCCTAAAATCTAAATTAATGTATTTGATTTAAAAATTTTTTTAAAAATATTGTTTCTATTATGCTGTGTGACAACAAATATACAATGAAACATCAATTCTCTAAAAAATCTAATGTCTTCAGCTTTGGAATATTGTTATTCGAGATTGTCAACGGTAGAAGAAACACAAAATTTTATTATGCCAAACATTATTTGTGTCTTTTAGGTTATGTAAATCTGCCAAACTCCATATCCCTCCATTGCTCTTGTATAATAGATCTATAACGGCAACTTATACTTATAGCCAATTTCCAGGCTTCGAAATTTTGGAAGGATATAAACAAATCATATTTTAACCTATTAAACAAATTGTATTTTGGTCAGAGGGGTAGTAATTTTGCTCATAACACTATTAAATAAATCATATTTTTATCACTTATTAAACAAATTATATTCATATTTAAACCTACCTAATTCAAAATTTATTTATTTAATAATTTACTATTAAGTAGATTAAATTGGATAATTTTTTGTAATAAATAATCGTATCTAATTAAATTAAATGAGTAATCTTGTTAGACCGCATCTAATCATATAATAGAAATTTGATTTGTTTAATACATGAATAATATATTAATTATATTTATGTTTGTAATTTTAATACGATTAATAAATAAATAATATCTATATTTATTTTAAAAAAATTTATATATACTTAAAATACAAAATAAATACGATTTGTGTGCATGACTTACCATAAATATCATAGCCAAACTTGCAATCAAATATGATAAGATGCATAAACTTGGGATTGGTGTATGTGCAAGAATTAGCGAAGGGTAGATCAATCATGTCAACTGTTCTATGAATGCTTATTTAGTTGTAAAACTGTGAATTTTCCTATTCCAAAGAAATCAGCATTCATAGAAATGCAGAGTACTTTAGACACTAAGTAATCTGAACAAAGCCCAAACAAATGTTCTATAATAATGTTACTGCTACAATCATTAAAGCCCAATAGCTTACATGATTTTAAGATAATTCCATTATTTTTTATTGATAAGAGTTGTTGAAATTTCAAAGCAGTAAGTTGATTAGTTTAATATTGTAACTATTTAGACCAGATTTTCGTTCAAGACTCAAGCACAATGCAAACTATTGAGATTTGTATTAGTAAAAAAGTTAAGAAGAAATGACTGATTTTAGTTAGTTTTAGCTGATCAATGATGAATCAGTGATAAGTATTGATGAGGTCTCCTAGCCAGTCTTTATTTTAGATTATAATGTCATAAATTTAAGAAATAAAACCTTTAACTATGGTATTTAGATTGGGGTTACGCTGATTATGACAAAAGAAAGCTTATGATGGTAATGTGAAGGTATAGTTTCAAGGTAAAAAGTATCCTTGAACATAACGTAAAGTTCTCTTAAGGTTTAAATATAAATTAAGCTCATTATTTTTCAGTCAAACACAATTTCAATGAGCAATCTAAAAAACATAATTGAGAATGAAGGAAGGAAAATACTAGTTTTATGTGATTTGGCTGTGAGCTTACATCCACGAACAGATCCCTCAAAAAATATTTATGATATCGATGATTGCATTGTATGTTAGTATATAATTCAAAATATGTACAAACTAATAATTACGGTAAACAGAAACAAACCCAATGAAGTTAAAAAATAGTTTTCGAGTACACATAATGATTTGAGCTAATTGAGTACGATTGTTGATGAGATTTTTAGAGATAGCATCAACTTCTAGTCAAGATATCTTGTGGCTTTGAAAATTCTCAGGTAGCTGAAATTTTTTAAAAGAGAAAGAGACTCGAGTTGAAGAAGAAAAGGTTAGACAAGGTTGGAAAAGAAAATGATTTTTCCAGAGAAAGTTCTTAAAAGTTGTTCTCTCCCTGCAAAGAGTAAGGAGCCTCCTCCATTTTGTTTGGGCTATCCTTAAAGAGTTTATTTGCCCTTCTTCTATATGGCATATATCACCGGAGAGAGCATACAAATGTTCTTATTTCTATGGGAATGTTTACTTGGCATTCTGGGGTAGAAATAGAATTTTTCATATTAATAAGTACTATAAATAACTAAATAAGTTGTCTAGTGGAAATTATATTTTTGAACTTCAATTTTATCTTAAATATTTAGGTGTTATTATTTTTTTTTTTTGAAAGTCGTGGTTTTCTATTAGCTCTTTTTTGTTCATGACAAGTTCTTACAAGTGAGGTGTAGGATCTTCCCAAAGGCAGACAAAAAAAAATCTTCGTTTTACAGGTGACATAGTGCTTTTAGATTGGCTCAAAATTTTTTACTAATCAGAATATTTTTTATATCCCGTAGAAGAGACCACTGTTGATGACTTACTCCCTGAATTTTTGAATTGATAATCCATTATTCTTATTTTGCCTTCGTCTTTTCATTGAGTTACTTAGCGTTATTTTTTGGACTACTTTATTTATGATAAAACCTTCTAAATAATCCAATTTATTTATCTTATTCAATCTTCAAAATCTAATCCCAAATAATAATTATTTGAAATGACCAACTTATTTAATAAATTTAACCAGTTGGGAATTGTTTTTGTTAATTTGTTGTGTAAAATTTAAGCACAACTTGGTACACTTACTACATAATTGAAAGCTAAATAATAAAAAACTTATCTTATTTTGATAGGTGATAAATATTGAAAGTTAAGGATAGGTATTTTTAAATTGGTTAAATTCAAACTAATCCAAAACATTAAAATTAGCAATTTGAAAAAATTTTGACTAACTTTAATTCATGAAATAGTAAACAAAATCGATTAATAATATCTTATAAAAAATTTTATTTTTATTTATTTATTATATCAAATTATATATGACTTTTTTCTTTCTTTCATGTGAGAATAATTAAAAAAAATTATTTAAAAAAGAATTAAAAAAATTATTCACAAAATTCTCTTTTAAATATTAATAATAGAATATAAAATTAATAATAATTAATTATTATATTATTAATTTTATAATATAATTTAAACCGTTAAATCTAAACCACTTTAAATTATATTTTATAATTTAAATTAAATTAATTTATAATATTTTAATAAATTAAATTATATTAACTTAGTTTTAAATCATAATATATA
>JAVXUL010145977.1:0-14472 GCA_035590515.1 Trichilia minutiflora
TTAAATTATTATAATTTGTTATGATAATAATATTATTTTTAATAATATTTTTTATTAATATTATTTGGATAATATCAATACTGTTGGCCAATAATACGCTCCCATTTGTTTTCTTTTCATTTCTCAAATATATCAAATGCATGGCAACTATTTTCCACTTAAACCAATGAATTCAAATCCATTTTGAATATATTATTAATATATGAAAGGATATGGATGATGAAGCAGTGTATGATTCATTCATTCATTTTTCATTTTAAAAAGAAAACAAAATAAAACACAAAAGAAAGATACAAAAGGGAAGCATACGAAAAACAAAAGAGGAAGCCTTAGAAATTTGTTTTCAAAAGGCTAAAGAGAAAAGAAAGGAGTAGGAGAGAAAAGCAAAGGTTGCTCTTTGGATTCAATTCCTTTCTACACATGCTATGAGTATATATATGTAGATATATTAACCATAGTTACAAAAATGGTTTACAAAAGGGTTTTGTAAACAAATCAATGCTCCAACACCTCACCATCATCTCCAAACTAGTGTATGGATACCCTTGGAGGCTTAAGGGACACTTTAAGCTTGTTGGACAAAGCTTACTTAGGTAAGAATTTAAAACCCTAATACATATATGTATGCTAACTGGTTTGGCTATATATATATGCATAAAATGAAAATAATTGGTCCTATGAGTTTTCTTGCAAAACCACTCTTCAATATAAACAATGGTCGGAGGCCAATTTATAAGTTGAATGGCATTATGTATAATTTTGAATTATTTGATTTGATTATGATTCATTGATGATCATTATGATCCTTGTGAATTATATGAATATATATATATATATATGATTGCATATTAGTAATGATAGCCATGAGGGCCGAGATTATTTATTATAGCTGTAGAGTAGTAGCTTAGAACGACCTAAGGAGATGTCATCTAGGTGAGTAAAGGTTCATATCTGGAGGTTGGTATAAGGTATTATATTAATGAGAGTTTGAGATGTGATTCCACTACCTATGAAACTCATCGGGTCAGTCATGGATGTCACCATATGGCTACTCCAGCTAACGTTAGTGGTGGGATTATTTTTTTAACTAAACCATTTAATGTTTTATTTCTAGCAATTTAAAATAAATTTTTATAAAACTTCATTATTTTCTCCTGCATACAAAATTCACTGATGGTCTCGAGATTACCCAGAACCAGGGTAATCATCAAGAAAGGAAGTCAGCCCAATGATTTTATATACGTTTCATGTTTTTAAATTAAATCATTTTTAAAATGATTTTCAAGTAATGATTTTATATTTTAAAAGAATGTTTTATCTTATAAATGTTTATACTTGGTAATATTTATTCGATATGATAGTTTAAGTTCATTAACTGAATATACTCTCGTACACTCAACCCCCCTCCCCCCCCTTTCCAGTTTCAGGGTAAGTAAGCTAGCTGAGTGTGTCTTTCTGGTGGTGATCCCCCAGGATTCAAGGGAAATAGGTATACATCTTATCTAACTCACTTAGAAAAGTTTGAGGTCCACTAGGGATAGAAACATTTATTTTTATTTTAATTTTGGCATTTGTCTTTATGGATTTTAAAGAGTTTATAAATTATATTATTACTATTTATATTTGTTTGAATATGTATTTAAATACTTTGACCACTAATTTACAAATTGGTTTGAATATTTTGAAGTGTTTATGGGTTAATTGAAAAACTTTAAGAAGTTTGGGTGATATGGAAGGATATTTGAAAGTGTTAAATGTTTGTTATTGAAATAGAACATTTCAAAACCCTTACATGCTCTCAAGATGTATTCAAGGGTTATTGAGTATATATTGGGAGTCTGTGGCGATTGTCACGTGTGGGATCTACGAGTTGGGGTATGACACATAACCTCCTCTAGTCATTACACTAAAAGCTTCATATACATTTGTATATACGAGATCTAACAGTTTCTTCGACCTCTCACCTTCACTTCAACAGGTGATTTGGTCATTTTATCTCAAAGACATGACTCATATGTTGAAATGGGTTCAAAATCTAATGAGATTAATATCTCGATAGTCCTGAGCTGAGTGAGCCATCTGTCTTTGATGTAACCTAATCTACAAATCCATTGATAGTTTGGATTTATTTGAAGACGAATTCTTTTATTGGAAATGGAAAAAATTGAATAATTATTATTCAATTCAATGACATTCAAACAATTTGTATTAATAAATATATTTCTAAAATGTAATGAACATTCATTTTCATTGAACTATACTGAGTAACCACTTTTACATAGTATAAATACAAAAATTATGAATCTAGAAGCAAAAACAAAAGATAAAATATCATTTAATCTCAAAATGTATATGGATGTAAGCATCAACTTGCATAATCCTCTAGCTTTCGTAGCATAGTTGCTCCATCAACCATATGTAGCATGATCTCATTGTATAGTAATATAACACTATTCTATAGTACCTGTAAAGACACATAAACATGCGAAGTAATAGCTGAGTCAATCACCTATGAATAAATACCATAATTAACACTTAATTGATATTTAATCATATAACTACTATACATACATGTCCTAGTCTTCTTAAGACTATTTAGGTAATTTCTTTTCCAATGCCATTCCATCTTACAGTGGAAACATTTCCTTTGGGTTTAGTTGTTTTAGATTTCTTACCAGGTGATGCCTTCTTAACCTTATTTTTTTTATTTTTTTTGGACCTGACATATGCGCTGAGGTCGTTTACCAGTCCTACTCGTAATAGTCATATGGATATCTCCATGCCTCTGATCGCTATTTATCTATTTGTAATATTCTTAAATTTCATTGAGCAATCCGAAAAGAGTCTGCTCAATTCCATTCAAATTATAATTTGTAATAAAACCTTTGAAACTCAAAAGAAGCGACTAGAAAATCAAATATACTTTTAAATTGTGGGTCATCATATTACCTCACGCATGTAACTGCCCAATGATGTTTATCATCTTAACGATATGGTCATCAGGTGAAACTCCCTCCCTTAGTATTACACAAACTCTATACCTCTCACATAATAGAAATCTTGAAGTAAAAAATTTATATAAAAGAATTATTAGCTATCCTATAATAGGAGGCAAGAATATGATAATTTTAAGGAGATTTATAAAGCATTCATTTATTCACATCACATATGAATACACTTCTCTTGACTCGGATAGTTTTTGTAGAATTGTTTTAGGGCCAAGTATCTATACCAATAATCATCCATCTTATAAAAATTATTATTATTTATACATACTCATACATATGCATATCATATATACATTAATGTGTACGTATAATCGATGATTTTAGTATATTATCCTAATGGTTTTATTCACTTTATTTGTCACACAAATGAAGTATGCTTGTTTAGTTTACTTGTCATACAAATAAACAATTGTTAGGTTGACACACTATTCACAAACTCGAACAAAATAGTATATCATACATTTTTTTCGTTATTCATTTGGTTCCAATTATTCATCTTACAAACAATCATGTTTGTGTTCGAAAAGAAATATTGATTCAACACCAATTAACAATTTTAAAAGTTTTAATAAAAATTTATTGTGTGACTAAATTATCAAATATTTTATTGAACCACATAATTGTTTAAGAAATTTCGGCTATTGTTGTTGGTTAGAAAAATTTGTTCGGCTTAAATTGTTTATTGCACAAATAAATCAAACAAAATAACATATATTTAATGAGGATTTCTAGGACCTTAAATACCATATAAGCCAATTAGGGTTTTTCATAAACCATAAATTTAATATTATGTCACTTATACCTGCTTAAATGATTAATAAAATTTAATTGTTTAATTTATCAAAAAATCAAACCAAATTTTCAAATGCCCATTGGTTGCATTTAAAGCATGATTGCTTCCATAAAAAATGGTTTTGGATATATCACATTTTATCCCATTATTATATCATATTTATTAAATAAATATGAGTTAAAATAATTGGATATTAAAAAGAAAATATGTAAAGTATTATTTTCTTTTAAATTTGGCATTAAAATTGAATAAAAAATTCTATCTCTCTTACAACCTCTCACGTTGGCCAAGGAGAAGCATTTGGGGACGGTGTAAAGTGGAGAAGGGCCAAGCTTTTAGCTCTTGTCTTCATCTCATCATCAAGTACTCAAAGCATCTACTTAAAGCCTTAAGGTAATTTTTGTTGTTAACTCTTGTTTTCATCAATTTTAACTTAGGGTTTCATGATGAAAAACTTACATTATTGTATGCTTTAGACCATAGAACCATCAGTTTCAAGAGTCAACACTATAGTCACAGAAGCTTTTTAACTTTCTGGAAATTATGCTTTGACCTTAACTGTGCCCAAGGCTAACTCCACAACTAAAAGAGACAGTAAATAGTTTTTTCCTGTTGACATTTTTACTTTTTATCTTGGGCTTTTTTATTTTTACCTTACCCTCATCTTCCCCAATTACCGTCACCCTCTGAAATCCTTAATTACCCAAATCCTTAGTTTTCTATAACCATGAGATTCAAGATGAGAGTCGATAGAATCCGAGACCCACCATCGTCGTCCTCCGATGAAGAACCACTGTCGGTTACCCAAACTCCACCATCAGCTCCATCTGTCTCCACTTTCACTGTAACTCCTTCCAAAGCCATTGCACAACCATCGCAACCCCTTTCTGCCACCCATAAGAGACACCTGAGCATCGCAAAATGTAAACCCCCTAGCTTTAAGGTAGCACCCATCAAGCGTTCGAAGCCCCATGTGTCCTCAGACCACCCTGTCGCATCAACGAGAATCGTTGATCTGCCACTCCGCCATAGATGAACGTCGATCCTTCCATTGGTGATACTGCAATCGCTCTGAGTTCCAAAACTCATGGGAGGTCCAGAACTCACCAAGGGAAGTCTGTTTTGTCACCCTCCGCAGAAAGTTTGCATGGCAGCTTGTAGTTTGATGATGCTGTCGAGCAGGCTAGGTACCAGTCTTTGTTAAATCTACCCATCGTGCCCTGTATGTCTCTCCATGCTCAAAGCATGATTGATCTGGGTATATTTGATGAGGTTTATGCTTTGATTTCCAATTTTAGTTGCACCACATATTTTGAGGTCAATTATCCTACCCTGATTGAGCTCTGTCGCGAGTTTTATACCACATCACCCTTACACTAGCCTCTGAGTATAATGCACACTCCCTCGATGTTATTACATTTAGACTCTTAGGTAGACGTTTCAGTTTTTTCATTTCTGAGTTTAATATTGCATTAGATTTCATTATCGAGGAAGATGCTGACACCCCTGCATATAATTTTAGCTACTGTGATTTTGATGATTCATTTATGCCATTGCTTTATTATGTTGAGATTACACAGAACTTTAATCTGGTCTATAATCTGAGCAGCTCCAAAGATATTCATTTTTAGAGTGGGGCTCTGAAATACTTACATCGATTTTTCACTTTCAATTTTTCAGGGTGAAAGGATTCCCCTGCTGTAGTCTCCAAAACTGAACTTTTCTTTTTGTGGTGTATGCAGAAAAAACACTGAGTAAACATGGGAATGTGGTTGGCCACACAGTTTAGAAGTGTTATTTCGTTCAACCGTCCTTTGATTCTAGGATCCTACATTACTTATTTGGCTATTAATCTCGGATTGCTTGACATTAATAATCATCAGCTGCATACTGCCAATGTAACAGCCCCACTTAAGTTGAAATTTTTAGATAATATAGGACTGTTGTGTCGACAGAATAATTTGCCTTGTTTTAACCCTATAGGTTCACTGATAGCAAAAGATAGGAGATATTTTGTAACAGTCACAGTAGTTAGCACTTCACAACCTCATTCACAAGACATTCCACCATTTGTGGCTTTATTCACAACCCAATTAACTCGAATCAAAGCGAGTTTGACAGCTCTCTCAGATAAAGTAGACAGAATGGCCAATAAAATGGATGACTTGGATAGCAGCATGACTACTATCTATCAGAAGATGCACATCCCCATATCCCAACAATGACAGAGGAGTTTTCCTTCCTTCTCACCCCTCAATTTTGTTGTTGCTTTAATTCATCCAATCATTTTTTTTGTTTAATTCTCATTTGGACACTTTGAGGACAAAGTGCATGATAAATATGGGGGAAAGGTTGATTGAGTCCTGTTGGTTTTGTTGAATTTTTAATTTCTGAATTGTTGATTAATTTTTTTTAGTTCTTTAAGGATTTCTATTTTAATGATAGTGGAATGAAAATCAAAAGCCTTGTTGTTCTTTTTGTGCTTAATTTGGAAGAAGTTTATTTTTACTTCCAATGGATCTCAACTTTGTGCTTAATTGCCTAATCATATATTGTTTGACTCTCAAAATTCCAAATCTGTGTAATATCTTAATAGCCTGATCATAGTAAAATTGTTTATTGTTTATACCTTTGAATGAATCTTTTTGGACATTTCTTGGATTCAATTTTAGAAAGCTTTGATAAAAGGATATGAGTTAAATGTTCTATTTGCTATTAATTGGATAATCGATTTATAATTTGATCTTTGCTTGAATTCTGCCATGATTTATTGGTGTGCAATGTGTGTTAATTATGCCAAAACATCCAGGTAGCCAATTCTAAAAAAAAAAAATAGAAATTTCCATTTCAAATTCATTCCGCTGATTAGTTCATTTGATTTACCTTTATTGATTGGTTCAAGTGACCAAGCACTTATTCCCCTTAAACAAAAGCTCAGAAAATAATATATGAGTTTTCTGTATGGAGTAGATCTTTGATGGGAGAGTTATCCCTTTGTTGGGCCGAACTAACTCGAACTTGAGCAATTAATTCATTCGATCATGAGTGAGGCTAGTAGCCAACTAAGATTGTGACTTAATCAAGTACATCGGGTACATGGGGTATGCTCCCTCAGTGCATTTGTTTGGAAAGATTAAATGACATCTCAGTCATAAAAAAACATAAAAAAAATATGATTTCTGGTGTTGGTCATTGATATTATTCTGTTTACTTGAATGTGTCTATCATTGGCATGAATTTTTCCTAAAGGTTTGATTGTGAATCGATTTAAATATATTTGGCTCAAATTGTGTGTATGAAAATGAGGCAATGCTTTTTCATTTGGGTTTGAGAAGTTCTTTAGAGAGAGACTTGTTCTTTGTGTGAATTTATAGAAATGCATAATGATCTTACTGTTCTCTTATTGCTCAGAAATAAGATTTTGATGGTTGGATAATCTGATTTCATTTTGCTGGAATTGGATTTACTGGTTGTGAGATGAATAGACTTAATCTTGATCCTAGTTTATACTTGAGGACAAGTATATGATAAGTATGGGGGAATTTGTTAGCATGCATTTCATTCATTATTTTTCTTACTTATTTCTCTAAATTCATTGTGATGAATTATGCTTAATGGATGGATTTTATCTAGTTTTTATTTTTGTGATGTTAAGCAGGTCAATGATGAAAAGAAGTTAGAAAAAGATGAAGTTTGATGATTCTAAAACTAAAGAAAAATTCTTCCAGGATGTTATGGCGCAAGCCTTGATCACAATGAAGCAAGGGTTAGGAAAGCAGAATACACAGCCTCTGTTTTCCTAAGTTGTGAGACAAGCTTTGGGCATGGCTAAGTCCATAACGCAGGAAAATTCTAGATTATAGTATTTTACTAGTTTTACGAGACAACTCAGCTTTGGCTCTATTTTGGTGCTTCTAAACTTCGTCTTTTGGGAGGAGAAGTTGTCTAAGAAGTCTAGGAAGGCTAGAACACCTGAAAAACTAAGAGATGTTAATTTATAAAGAGGGAAAACAATCTTTTCAAATGAGGAATTCAGATTTGAAAGGAGAAAAAAGAAGAGAACAAAGAACAGCAACGAATTTCCAAATTTGTGTTTTCTGTGTTTTAGATTATAAACAACTAATTCTCTTTTCTAGTTAAAGGATAATTAAAGATTGGTTTTAAGGATTGAGAGATCAATGTTTAACTTTTAAACTTTTATTTTTTCTTGGTGTTTATACAAGTCTACACTTTATATATTTTAATGTTGATTTGTAGATAATAACAGCTTATGTTATATGATTCGATTAAGATTATACAGTCATATAGAACTTCATAGTCATAATTGTATGATTTTTTATACTTGTAAAAGGAGGATATCTTCAGAAAATATCTTCGGATTACATAATCTAATTTAAACAAATAGCCTCTTGTATGTTTGTTGATTAGAACTGGGTTTCTTTAATTCTTAATGCTATCACTAAATTAAAATCTAAGAGCTTCTCTAGGTTTGTTTGTTGGTTAGAGGGCAATTATTCCGCTTGACCTAATTGTTATACAATGTAAGGAGGAATTGGTTATGCAGGGCTTACCGGTAACTATAACTGGTTTATCAAGATAATAAAAGTGTCTTAACTTCAATGATCGATCCACTTAAACCAATTTAAAAATTATTCCTTTGACTAGATCTTCATAAATTTGATTTTCTCCTTTATATTGTTTTTAGTCTTGTTGATTTAATTAATTTTGTTGGTTTTTATTTTTTTTTAGTTATAGAAATCTTAATTATTTTCGTGATTGATTTATTTCCTAGCTTTAGAAGATTGAAATCACCTATTCCCTGTGGAGACGATCCCACTCATCACTAACTATAAATTTATTTTAAGATTGAGTTGGTATTTTTATTTTTGACGGATTCGACAACCAATCACAAGCCATGCCTAGCTAATTTGTTTATAAGGTCTATACTCCAGTGACCTAGTTTTTTATGCCATAACTATGAATCATTGTACAAAACTTGCAAACTTATGGCATTCATAACATTTAATCTTCCACACTCAATCATATATACATAATCTATTCTAGGAATATGTAATACTTTCTTATGATTTAAATCAATAACATCATATGCATCCTGAAGAAATATAACATTAAAATCATTATCACATAATTAACTTATGCTAGGCAAGTTATATTTTAAATTATCAACATATAAAACATCATTAATTAGAATATTGTTTACCTCAATCTTGTCAATCCCTCTTACTTTTTCTCGGCTATCATCACCAAAAATTATGTTCTTTTCGTTCTTTTTTACTAGATGTAAAAACAGCCTCTTGTTTTCCTTCATATGTCATAAGTATCCACTATTTAAGAACTACTTTTTGTTGTGCTTGATGATCCTTATATTCAGTTCTTACAAAACAAGAGAGGTTCATTTTGGTACCCATTTAACTTTGGGTCTATAGAAGTTAGCCTTACCTCTAGGAATCCTAGTCATTTTAGCAGCCAAGTTTATTTTTACAAAAAACCTTTTTGGAACCCAAAATAGTTTAAGTCCTTTATAGGTATTTTTCTTTATTAGATAAGTGTTACTGTAATGACCCTTCCTACAGCAATAATAGTAAGTAACAAAAAAACTTACTTGTTTTGAAGATTTTATAAAATAATTAAAATAAACCTTTTATTTGGCTCTTTGCCTATACATTATTTTGGCCTTATCAAAAACCAACCTTTAACTAGAAAATAATTTATCCAATTATTCTTTTCCTAAAGTAAAGTTTGTTAGCATTCTTTTAAGGTCATTTATCTTGTCTTTCAATTTCTTATTCTCAATCTTTAATGCATTCAATTCATAACACATTCACATGCAATTTCTTTTTTAACTCACTATTTTTTTTATTTTTAGTGATTCATTTTCTTTTACTAACAATGAGTTTTTTCTTTTAACATCTTTATGTTTCACACAAAGCTTTTCAAAGTCAGATCTTAATTCCTCATACAATTCGGCCAACTCATCATACATAACATTATTATCACTACTATAATATGTATTATATTATGATGAAGAATATTTGGGAGATTATACCTTAGTGTTTTGTTTGCCTATAAGACAAAAGTTTGCTTACTCATTTTTAGATGATGATGAACTCTTTTCACTTGAAAAATCGTCCTATGTCACCTTCATTACTTTCAGCTTCTTAGTGTCTCTCTTTTGCTTCCTTTGAGGATATTTCGATCAAGTATAACCTATTCTTTTGTATTCATAGAAAATGATGTCCTTATCCTTTTCTTTTTCTTTCTATTTCTCTTTACTCTTCTTGTATTTGTCGTGTTTGTCATTTTGTTACGATTCTCTTCTTTTTTAATTTCTTTCTCTTGGTCTATTTTTGTTGAAAGACTTCTTAAAGTTTCTAGCCATCATGATAAATTCTTCTTCTTCTGACTTATCACCACTCTCATCATCTTCTTCTTCCTTTATACTTCTTAGGGCAACATTTCTCTTCTTTTATTCTCTATCATTTTCTTTATTTTTCATTGTTTGGAGCTCATATGTTATAAGGGAGCCCAACAACTCTTTTAGAGATAACGTTCTCAAGTCTTTTACTTATCTGATTGCTATCACTGTTGTCTTTATTATCTCCTATAATTTAGGCAAACTTCTTAAAATTTTTGTCACAATATCAGCATTAGAATATGCAATATCTAATGCTTCCAATCCATTTATGATGTTTATAAATCTACTATACATATCTTTGATGTTTTTATGAGGTTTCATTTAAAATAATTCATAATCATGTACTGATATGCTGATTTTAGAGTCTTTAACTCTACTAATGCCCTTATGTGTGATTTATAGCATGTCCTAAATGGCAATACAGCTGGATATTCTATTTTATTCACTTTTATAGAGTGTATAATAGAGAACATTCATTACTTTGCCATTTAATTGGAATTAGGCCTTTTCTTCTAAAGTCTAATCCTTTTTGGGTTTAGCCTTTCTTTCCCTAGTTATTTCATCTTCTACATGGGTGAAGAATACCCATACTATATTATGGTCAAAATATCAAAGTTTATAGTGTTTAAATAAATTTGCATATGCTTTTTCTAGTATGTATAGTCTGAACCGTCAGATAATGGTGGCCTATAAGTAAATTAACCCTCAATGAATTATGTTGAAATACTATTTGATGCTATTCTATGATCTACTACTCAAAAGATTATTAATCTTAAAAATATAATAAGTTAGACTTTAATATTACTTGTTGGTTTAGAGAATGTTACCCAAGAGGGGGGAGGGGGTTGAAATTGGGTTTAAGCCTACTAAAAAATTTCTTAAGTGATTTGTGGTATAATTAATACAAAATACAAGCAACCAAATAAATTGAATAAATGTAAAGAGAATGAGAGAATTTGGTAAACACTAATTTTTATAGTGGTTTAGTAATGTATCTACGGGGCTCCACTAGAGCTCTTTATTTACTCTAGATTAAGAAAAACTCTCTTGTAACACCATCTTTATTAGGTAAAAGGCAACCATATACAACTTTACTTTTACTCAGGTGAAGACTAACCAAGCTTGCTTTGACATAGGTGAAAAGCAACCTAAAAGTATAATAATAATTAGAATAAAAACTCTCTTTTCGGGTGCATATACAACAAGTGCTATTTTGGTTAGTTTTCTCTTTAAAATATACAAATAAAATATAGGGAACAAGCTATTAATTATAGAGAATATTTTTTGTTCTTGCTTATCAGAAATGTTACAAAATTATTATTGAAGTCTTCAAAACTCAAAGCATTTATATCTCTAAGTTATAGCTCTAATGCCTCTTTGAATCTTTCTTAAATATGCATATAAAGCCTATGAACTAATCGTTATGGTTTGAAATCTGGTATATATATCAATACTTAGCTAGTGGGTATTAATACCTATTGATTTCTTAAGGCTTGGTATCGATCTCTGAGTCTCAAGTGTCTGTCTTTCATTACGTATCATATTTTTAAATTTTCTCAGATTTCATGTATTGATACATATGCCTTGTGTATCAATACTTATGAGTTAAGTGTCGTTCCTTTGCTTTTGAATATCAATCCTTGTCTATCCCTAACTTCAAAATTTTTGTATCGTCACTATGTATCGATACTCAAAAAGTGGGAATCAATATTTATTTGATGTGTCAATCTTTACTTCCCTGTGTATCGATCCTTAGGCTTTTGGTGTCATCTTTTCTTTGAAGCCATCCTCAAGTGTTGATACTTGTGTCATAAGTATCGATACTTACTTGTATTGCTTCATATGTATCAACACTTATGAAGTCATGTATCGATCTCTAAGCTCTACACTTAACCTTTTTTCATCCTTGCGACTTAGTGTAATAGTACTTAACACAACATAATTGTATGTACTTACACAAATTAAGTTCAATTTAATTTGTAAATTTAGATCATTGAATTATGCATAACCATGTTATCAAATTAAATACAAGTGTAATTTATTCAATCATGTTCAAATTTATCAAAATAAATTCAATTTAATCACTTAACTAATATTTTGTTTATTATCAAAAACATATCAAGTCATCAGTAGCTATTTTTAGTTTACTCTTATCATCCAATCCCATATCATTTAAATCCTTCCTTACTTTCTTCAGCCACCTATTTGCTAATATGGCATCAATAGTATTGATAAATGGTAGAATTTTAAGTTGTCTTATTTCTTTAATTAGCATGAAAAATTTCAAAGTAGGTCTGGATGGCTCAAATATAGTGGTAAGGGTTACCCCTATCCTTGTAAATGGAAAGAAATAAGGGTAAGGATAAGGATAGGGGGTTTGTCTAAGCTGACTCTAAGTCTGTGCAAAGTTTTGGGCATTCTAATATATCATCTATATAGTTCATGCCTCTAAAGCCACTGTAGGTGACATTTTTGCTCCTGGCTGTGAGAATGGTGGTGTAAAGGATGCTTATGGTCCTATAGAAATAGATTGGGATATATGTGAAGAACAGTCTTGCTCATCTTCAAACATAATCTCTCTACGAGATCTGCTCTTTCCTCTACCTGATCATGGTGTCATCTTTCACTACAAAAGAAATTAATCTTTCAATTCTACTTGCATTATCAGGTTATATACCAACTTAAGACTCAACTTACTTATGGGTCCACAAGATATTTTTAAAATCATATAAAACTATTCAAAGTATTTCAAATATTTTCAAAAGCTTTTTAAAACCTTTGACTCTGATACTACTCAATTCCAACAAAATATATAGATCTAATATTGACATATCCTACTAGTTCAAGGAATCTTAATGTGAGCCAAGAAAAAGAATCTTATCAAAATAGTATTTAACTCCTCGATATGCCACCATCACCTTATTATCTTAGATCACACTCATTAACTTGAAACTATGGAGTGAAGGGTGAGTATAGTGGAGTATACTCTATGAGTAGCCTATTATAAATAAATAATTTATTTTAATATTTTTAACTTAAAATATTTATATATAATAGTTTACTCCCAAAATATACTTTAGTATATTCATCCCTTTATTCCATAATTTCAGGTTAGTGAGTGTAATCTGAGATATCGAGGTGATGGTGGTATATCGAGGGCTTTAGAACTATTTTGGTAAGATTTTCTTTCTTAACTCACATTTAGGATTCTTTGAGCCACTAGGATATATCAACATTAGATTTATGTATTTTGTTAGAATTGGAAATGTATTTATAAATTTGATATATTTTGAATATTTTATCAATTATGATGATTTATTTTTATAAATGAATATAAGAATATATGATTTGAAATAAATATGTTTTAGATTTCTTATGGATAGTGAAGATAGCTTGTAGGTTCTTATAATACATTTCACAGTAAAAATGTATCTCGAGGTTTTGTAGTAGTTGTCATCTGTAGATCCTACAGGATAAAGGTGTGATAAGACAAGATATTGACCCCAGCCTAGTTTTAATAAATATAATGGTGTACCTTAATGAAAAATATCTCGGAAACAAAAAAGTAATAGTTATGATGAATAAGAGAGAAGTTGAAGACCTTGTTAAAAGATTGTTAAAGGAGCTAGAGGTAGAGAGAATATATGATCAATAAAGATTCTTGAGCCAATACCCTGCTCAAGTTTACATTCAGACTTCCCTTTTTTGAGAAAAATTTAGAACCTAAGACTTCAACAAAAATTTAGGATACTCTAGATGGCCCTATACCTTGAAAAGAATGATTTGACACTGTATATCGACTTGTTCAGGGAAATGATGCTGATATAGGGCCTAACAAACTTACAGATGTGTCGATCTTTCTCATTGGCTCTTGCTTTGATAGAGCTAGACCTCTATTATAATTTTATAATCGTGGCATTATTATATTACGTATAGTCAGGGTAGTCAATTAGTAAGTATAGATAATTATTAACAGTTCAAAGTAATAACAAACAATCAAGAAAGTAGGAAGAAAGGGAAGATTTTATTTGTCAACTATATAATGTACAAGTGTAAATGGTTAACAATTATACTTTACAATGTGTTATGTCCATATCATATACTTTTACAAAATATTATTCTTAGGAAAGGAATTATGGCTATATACTTAGTAAATAAGTGATCTCACTTAGATTGTGTACCCAAGTATAGGTAGTCTTGTTGTAGAATGGTTCGGTGAGTCCAAGTGTCGTATC
>JAVXUL010146027.1:0-14468 GCA_035590515.1 Trichilia minutiflora
TGAGATGATTTTTCAAAGTCATTTTAACATGAAGAGATCCCTTTTTGAAAATCATTTTAATGACCAAGTTATGAGCTCACTTAATTGCCAAACATTTCAATCACACACACAAACATATATATATAAATTATATAAACAAAATAGCCTATGTTTGTGTCTTCAATCTTCATCTTTAAGCTCTTTGAGTCCTTTTTCTTTGACTTGATCAAACCAATGATTTTGTTATCATCAAAACATAGATTTGTATGACACTAAGGTCAACACTTGTAACGGGTGAAGAGAAACCAACAACAAATCTGATATAATCAGAGTGTTTACAAGAAAAACTCTCTAAGAGAGTATATTTGTAATTTGCTCTAACTTTCTCTTACTAGAATTAATATACACAGAAGATAGAGAGAATTTTTATGAATATACAAAAGAATGTTTGTCTCAATACAGTGTTCTGAATAAATTTTTCAACCACCTTTGTCTCTACGCAATCGATTGTATTTATATCTTCATTAATTAGCTTCAACGGTTCTTTGCATCACTTTTTAATGGCGGCATTTAATACTCTGAAACTAGCCATTGTTGTGTGTAGATCGTGCATGTATTGATACTTCGTTTCCCATGTATCGATACTTTGCTGAGGATTTACTGGAGCAGTTCCATGTATTGATATTTTGGAATTCGTGTATCGATACTTTCTTACATAGATAATTTGGTTCCGTCAACGTATCAATACTTGCCTTTAAGAGTATCGATAATTCAATTCTTGTACAGTGTATGTATCGATACTACTTCTTCCATGATCTATACTTCACTCAATTTTGTGTGCTTCAAATTTCTTCGCATATGAGTGTCGATACCTGCTATTTCTTCTAGTCATGTACCAATACTTTGTTCGACATGTATCAATACTTGTCCTTTGATATATCGATACAAGAATAGCACCATGTATGTATCGATACTTTATACTTTATATATCGATACTTTATTATTTTAAAGCATTATGTATCAATACTTTGGCCATTTTCCTGTAAATTTAACACCTTTCTTGACATAAAAAATTATAAGTGTTTTTACCAATAATTTGGCACAACAAAATTCATGTATATTGTAACTTTAATAATTAATTCAAGCATACTACATGATCAATTTATTTTCACAAAATTTCAACTGATTTTCAATTTTATTTAATGCACAATTTCATCATCAAAAACTTTATCATCAAAAATATAATGTATATACTACATAGACATATCATAAACATCATCAAAGGATATTATCCATAAAAGGCCTCCAACCTCACATTCATAGAAGCAAATAGGTCACAGCATCCTTAATTCTACCACAAGCAAGGGAGCAATCCACTCACCACACAACTGTATATCCAACGCCTTCTCATATCAATCATGTATATATATATATATATATATATATATATATATCCATAGGCTATACCATCTTAATATAATGAACATATAAATGCTTATAAATAACATTTAAAGAGGCAAAAGAAAAGAAGTGTATCCACTCATTACTTTAGGGTGGATAACCACCCTCTCGACGTCTTCCTTACTCTAGAGATTCTCTAACCATGGTTGTTACACCTGGATACATATACATACACAAGGTTCAACCATCTTTTCACATAATATATATATACTATGCTATATATAATGCACATGACTACAATGTGACCAATGCTATGATCGTGTCTATTCTGGGGTTAAACTAGTAGCTTTCTCTTTCTTCGCCCCCCCTCTCTCTCTCTCTTCACAATAAACTTGCTACCATTGGGGTTCTCACTCGATTTTTAGATCATCCTCAGTTCCTGCAACACCATTAAGTGCTAAAACACCCTAATTTATCAATCAAATTGATAAATTATATTATCCCCAAATTCTAGGGTTTTGGAAACAGTAACCTAACGACCATTTTTCTCGATTCAAACTTAAAAAAGGTGTAAAATAGAGAAATAAGCTAAGGGACAAACTTACCTAAGCTGGTAAGTATATTTTGAGCCCTCTTTTGTTTGATTTTTTCTTTTTAGCTACTGTTCATCTGCAGTCTCTCTCTCTAGATTCTTCACGAATCGTCGAGAAGAACCCTATTCTAAAGCTTTCTTAAAGTCTGGTGTTGATTCTGGGTTCATTACAAGAAAAATGATTGAGTTTGGTGGAGATTTGGGTGAGAACTATTTAAATAGAGAGAGAAGAGAAAAGTTACAGAGGAAGAAGTGAAGAAAAGAAAAAAAAATGGAGGAGACTAGCCCTGGTTATGTATCGATACTTCCTCCCCTAAGTATTGATACTTTTTATTTTAAGGGGGTCGTTCACGTTCTTTTACGTCAATGTATCGATACTTTTCATCGAATATGGGCTCCAGGCTTGATTGCGCCCCGAGTATCGATATGTCTTGTAAAAGTATCGATACTTCTAGTATTCTAGTGCCAAGTATCGATACTTTAGCACCAAAAGTATTGATACTTCTTCTATTTTTTATAATTTAGGACCGTAACCTCAAATAGTCATAACTTTTGACCCATACATCCATACAGAACCCATAATCTATCGATGGAAAGCACTCTCCAAGCTCTACAAAAATGATATAGAACTTTTTTTCAAATGGAGCTAATTTTGGGATCAAAATTTCAGTTCTTTCTCGGTATTCTTCACTACACAACTCCTTAAAATATTTTCAAGCTGTCATACCCTCTCATGCATGTTCTACATCTACAAATATATACAACATCTCACGAGTGATTTACTATAATGCCCATAAACTTAAGAGACAGGGTTCACAGTACGTGTGTGAATTATCCAAATAATTGTTAATTATTTACTAAAATTAGTAAAATCATTCCATATATAAGTGGGTTTCACTAGGCATCAATACCACAAAGTAGGCATACTAAATATCGCATAAGGATATCATGGTCTGATATAAGTAGGTTGATAATATGAGTATTGCCAAAAGAGAATTAGTATGGATTTATAGTTTATGAACTATTTATCGAACATGATCAATCATCAATAAATCACATATTATGCATGTAATCAATAATTTATCGATTGATTGTACTAGTGTGTGATGTAGTCCTTTGACTTCAGACATCCGAATCAAACCTTATATGGATGTATATAGTTCATATGGTGTATAAGTATCATGACTACCCCTCTGCAAGGTGGACCTGATCCTACAAGGGATGATATGGGTTGGTCAAGTTGCTATATGCTCAAGCAATCTATGTCATATCACCCAATAATCCCGATATTTCAACAGCAATATATATCACTCGTATCTCAAGTGCACCTTAATAACCATGCAATACATTGCCATCCTTAAGCTCCACCACCTTATGACCAATTATATGTTTAAAGTAAAATCATTTTGTTGCTAAAAGATTATACAAACTGAATAAAAAAGAAATAACTTTACTAATTCAATCCCCTACTTATACAATGTTTGAAAATTCAAGAAAGTAAAATAATTATATATAGATAATATATTGACAAGCAAATCAAAATGAATAACTAATTCATAGTCATACATAAACAAAATACCCCAAGCTCACAATAATAAAACAATACAATGGTTATACAAAATGACTATATTTTTGCAAAGAGTCTGAACATACAGCAAACTACGACTACAACGCTATAGAGGAGCCTAGTAACTGGGATAGACTTGCAAAACTAATAACTATAAAGTAGTGAGCTAATAAGCCCAATGAGTACGTTACTCGATCTGTAATCCAAAACAGTTTGATAACATAATCAAAATAGACACCAGTTAGATAATTATAGTATCAGCATGCAGGTAAGATATACACATACATAAACTAATACACCTCATTTCAGTCACCCCACATTCATTAATACTCATCTCAATTCAACTCCTGCTCCAGTCATTTTCATCTATAACTCATGTGTCATAATTTCACCATCACCTATATATCATTCCACAATCAATCATAAAAGCCACTTAGCCTAATTAGAGCCCCAATCATTCATTCTTCTATATTGGATATGAGTAATGACAAGTCATTCAATTATCCATAATTAATCCAAGACCCAATTATACAATATGTATACACCAATACACCATTCAAACTAAATAAGCATATCTTCAATAATCAATCCAATCTAGATAATCACATAAATATAAATCTATAAATTATCCAATATAAACCAATATGTGTATTAATACCATGTATATAATCATACATATAGCTCCACATAATCATATTTCTAACTACTTAAGCCATATCATTACATACACATTGATGTACCATCCTCACAAATAGATATTTGATGCCCCATTCTCTCTAAAGCCATCACCCGCAAGAATAAAATTCCTAATCATTACATGTATAATAAATCAATACCTACATTCACTCATATATTTCATCAAACACTTTGTGTGCCAAGTACTCCTAACCAATTTTTTCTAAATTTTAAACCTAATACACCCAGTATTACAATAAACCAATAATACAACTTTATTATCAATTCGATGTTATCATTCACAACAATAATTTCAAGTTAAAAAAACTAAAATCAATCAATTTATAAACTAATCTATATCATTCTTTTTAATTCATTAAAAACATAGGTTTTATAGTGAGAAACGATTCACCAGGAGCTTATCCTATCTTTATGAGATAAAAATTTTGATTTTTTATGTTGAATTACAGAAAAAATCAAGATTTTATAATAGCTACAGAATCGAATATCCCTCATCGATATAAGTTCAATAACATAAGCGGTGCATCAATCTGACGTTTGTGCACGAAATTATGATCAAAATATACTTTTTCTCTCATTTTTTCTCTCCCCTCTCCTCTTTCTCGCTCCTCCTCTTCCTTAAAAAAATGAATACTCATGGCATATTTATAGATATCAGGGGTAAAATTATTATTTTATAGATCACATGGGGCAAAATTATCATTTTGAGATAAAATTGCTATTCGGGGGTAAAATTATCATTTCTCATCCAGTTTCGCATTCCAATCTCTGTTTCGCTATTCATCTTTATAGTGGGGCTTTGTTTCTCATCCCTAATTCATTACCTAGATTTTTAACTCTCTTATGAAGTCCTTTGCATCATCGATTTTGATTTTTATCCGTTTTCGATCGCTTTTCACCCGATTTTTCATAAAAAAGATGTCATAACTCCATCATTGCTTATCCAAATTAAGTGTCATTTACAGCATTGGACTCTATACATTGTAAGCCTTCTACCGATCTCAAAACATACAGACAACAAGATTGCTATAGGGTTGTTGCTTTGGAAATCAGGCCTTGATTTTGTCTATTTAGTGTAAAATGACATAACTCTCTCAACACATATCCAATTTGAGCGTTGTTTATGGCATGATCATCTAGATATTACAAGCTCTCATTCGATATCAAGTAGTACAAATTTCAATACTATTACAGTAATCATATCAAAATTATCAAAATACCCCTAACTTATTTCTATTCACTTCACGCCTCAATTGACAATCTAATCATACATTTATGCTTGCACCCTATAGATCTTTAAAAATTTAGGATGGGTTCTATAATTCCACCCCCTTTATGAAAGTTTCACCTACGAAATTTTCATCTCCCATGTTATTCCACTCGAATTCTTGTTACTATGCCAAAACATCCTAGCATTACTTACTTTCTAATCTTAACAACACCATTCACCACATAAGAAACAATATCCATTTACAATCACAATATTATTTAGAAACACAAAGAGCATACAATTAATCATAATACTATACAGATCATACGTATAAAATTTATCATGGAGCATATCATTGTAAACCACGTCCTAGTCCTATTCCAACTCCTCGACCATGTCCAAATATAACAAAATCTATATGTATAAAACACATATCATTAATCATACTCAATGCATGTCCCAAGAAACTCTCAACCTAGAGCTTTGATACCAAATTATCATGACCGTCCCACTTTAAGGTAGACTTAATCTTATGATGGACGTCGCGAGTTGGTCAAGCTACATGCTTAAGCAATCTATGCCATATCACTCGATAATCTTGGCATTTCAACAACAATATATACCACTTATATCTCGAGTTCACCTTAATAACCATGCAATGCATCGCCATCCTTAAGCTACATCACCTCATGAACAATGGTATGTTTAAAGTAAATTCATTTTGTTGCTAAAAGATTATACAAATTGAATAGAAAAAAATAACTTTACTAATTCAATCCACTACTTATAGAATGTTTGAAAATTCAAGGAAGTAAAATAATTACATATAGACAATATATTGACAAGCAAATCACAATGAATAACTAATCCATAGTCATACATAAAAAAAATACCCCAAGCTCACAATAATGAAACAATACAATGTTAATGGAAAATGATTATATTTTCGCAAAGAGTCTAGACATATAGCAAACTACAACTGCAATGTTATAGAGGAGCTTGATAACTAAGATAGACATGTAAAACTAAAAACTGTAAAGTAATGAGTTAATAAGCCCAGTGAATAGGTCACTCGACCTGTAATTCAAAAAAAATTGATAATATAACCAAAGTAGACACCAATTAGATAATTATAGTATCAACATGCAGGCAAGATATACACATACATCAACTAATACACCTCATTTCAGTCACACTATATTCATTAATACTCATCTCAATTCAACACTCACTCTAGTCATTTTCATCTACAACAATAATTTCAAGCTAAACAACCAAAATCAATCAACTCATAAACCAATCCATATCATTCTCTTAAATTCATGAAAAACATAGGTTTTATAGTGAGAAATAACTCACCAAGAGTTTATTCGACTTTTACGAGGTAGAACTTTTGATTTTTGATGTTGAATTACGAAGAAAATCAAGATTTTATCATAGCTATAGTAGAGCTCTGAGCATTATTCTGATAAATTTTTTGACAACTTGTGACCAAAATTGGATTCCCCTTATCGACACCAGTCCAATGATACAAGCGGTGCATCGATCCGACGTATGTTTGTGAAGTATTGATCGAAATACACTTTTTCTCTCTACTTTCTCTCTCCCGTCCTCTCTCTCCTCTCCGTTCTCTCCCTCCTCCTCGTCCCTAGAAAAATGAATACTCCTGGCATATTTATAGACATCAGGAATAAAATTATCATTTTATAGATCACATTGGGATGAAATTATCATTTCGAGATAAAATTGCTATTTAGGGGCAAAATTATCATTTCTTATCCTGTTTCGTATTTTGATCTCTATTTCGGTATCCGTCTCTATAGCAAGCTTTGTTTCGAATTCCCAATTTATTACCAAGATTTTTAGATCCCTTGTAAAGTTCTCCACATTATCGATTTTCATTTCTGTCCCCTTTTCACCTAATTTTTCACAAAAAATGTCTTAACTCCATCATTCCTTATCCAAATTAAGTGTCATTTGCGGTGTTGGAGTCTATCCATTGTAAGACTTCTACCGATCTCAAAACATGCAGAAAATAAGATTGCTACAGGGGTGCTGCTTTGGAAATTGAGTTGCGATTTTATCCATTTAGCATAAAATGCCATAACTCTCACAATATATATTCAATTCAAGCATCGTTTGTGACATGGTCATCTAGATCTTAGAAGTTTTCATTTGATACCAACCAATACAAATTTTGATATTACTACAGTAATTATGCCAAATTTATCAAAATATCCCTAGTCCATTTCTATTCCTTTCATGCCTCAATTGACACCCTAATAATAAATTTACACTTGTATCTTATAAATCTTTAAAATTTAGGGTGGGTTTTACAATAAGTACAGGATTAACCATGTCTTATACGACAAATCGATTTGACTATACGTTGTTCATATAATAGTTTGGTTAATGATTAAGATGAGATCTGTTGGTTCGTACAATGGGATTGAGAGTTTTGCCGAATATGTCCTAGTTCGAGTTCCTATATGAGTGTCGATAAATATCTGAACCTAAGTGTTTGACTAAAGCTAAATAAAAGCCACATGGAGAAGTTCGTGATGGTATGTTTAGGACATAATGATTGATAATTTATAAAAGATCACATTAAGAGTATTAACATTCTATGAACCCTAATTTGATCAAGATATGATAATAAAGAGACATTATCCACATGCTACGTACAATCAAGCAAGATTTGATAAAGAATTACTTTATTGTGAATAAGGGACGATTGTATATTATTAAATGCTAACCATAATCGTTGAGTTTCGAATTGTTCGGGAATGACTTACGGCTAATTTACTATGAATCTTCATGGTTACACTGCAATTTTTATACATTAGGAAGCCTGTTCTCGAGAGAGAAAATTATTCAGAATGGAGGTTAGCACCATCCAGAATATTTAAAAGCCGAATAATATATATATATATATATGTATGTATGTATGTATGTATGTATGTATGTATGTTTAATTATATTATTAATTGTAATAATAATATTTTTTTAATTTATATTATTTGGATAATATCACAATTCTTTTCCAATTACATGGATCCATATGGTTTCTTCTCATTTGGTTTAGATATATGTTGGATGCCAACTCATTCCCACCAAAATGGATTCTAATCCATTAGATTTAATTTTTTTTTAATATTTACATGTTGTATACGTGGGAGATGGAAAAGGATTGGAGTTAAATCCATTTTGCTTTAATTAATTTTATTTTAATATACGTATGGATACGTGGAAGTGGGGGGAAGAGTTGAATCATTCAATTTTCTTCATTTTGTTAACAAAACGAAACAAAACACAAAGAAAGAAAAGGAGAAGAAACCTAGGGGTAGCAAGATTAAAGCCTTTGAAAAATTGTTTTCAAAAGGCTATGAAGAAGAGAAAGGAAGAGAAGGCAAAGGCAAGGATTGCTCTTTTGGTTTTCATTCCTTTCTATGCAAGCTAGGTGTGCATATATATAGATATATCAACCTTGGTTGCAAAAGGTTTACAAAAAGGGTTTTGTAAACATAACAAGTCTTCAACACCTCACCATCATCTTCCTACTAGTGTATGGACATCTTTGGAAGCTTAAGGGAGACTTAAAGCTTGGAGGACAAAACTTGGTTAGGTAAAAATTTCGAAACCCTAACATATATATGTATGCTAAATTGTTTGGATATATATGTATGCATAAAATGAAAAACATAGATCCTATGAGTTTTCTTGCAAAACCCTCTTTCACCTAGAGTGTAAGGATTGTCAAAAACCTTAGAGGAGGAAACTTGAAGCAGCAACAAAAAATAGAAGCTACTGCTATAGCAAGACTTTAGGCCATGAATTTTTCAGAGACTTCTATTGTAGTGATTTTTTCAGAGACTCGAGTGTCTTCCAATGCTTGTGGAAGCAAGAATCGCTTCCCACTATAGGAAATTTTTTTTAGAGTTGAGTGTTTTCCTAGAAACACTCACTGTAACAAGAATCTCTTCCCGTTATAGCAAGAAGTTTTTTCATTACAATGTTGCCACACGACTGGAGTTATTTATTTTTACTTTAGTTTTCACCTAAGCTTTATGAATACTTTTTTATATAAACCATGTAAGGCCATTCGTCCATTCTTAGCTTTTAATTTCAATTTTTTGTGGATTCCAAGAATTTCTTGAATTTAATCGTGTGTTAAATCCTTATTCACACTTACAAGCTGCATCAAATTTTCAACAGAAGTAATGAGAGAAGAAGAAGTTGAAAAAGAACCGAGAAAATCATTTTGGATTATGACATGTTAGTTATTTGATTTGCAAATATGCCCAGGTTAAATAAGGTGTTACTCTCTTGTAATAGCCCAGAGATAGAAATTTTAGGTGCATACATGGTAAATGAAACCGGAAGCAATATAATTATTAAGTAATGCTTTGCTTCATCATCATTATATGGTTTCAGGTTTATTGCTTGTGCTTATCATGTCAATGTTTTCAAGCTGGAAATTATGGGTTTTCTTTCCAATATCTTGAAAAAGTAGACAAATTTAGGTGGCTTAAAGTATTATTCTATATATCCCAGGGCCTAGCAACTTGGGTAGCTAGGAAGTTGATTATGACCATTCATGTTTCGCGTGTAATCGAACCGAGTTGAGTTGAGCAGTGACTACTCGAACTCGACTCAACTTAAAAATTCAAAACTCGAACTCGATCGAGTTTATATTTTTTATACTCGACTTGAATCGATAAAATATTTGATGTACTCGAACTCGACTCAATTAAACTCAAATATTTATTTTTTTAAATTATTATTATAAAATTTAAAATTTATTTGACTAGCCTCAACTCATCTCGATTTGATTACATCCTTAGTAGATATTCGATTAAGCTCGCGAGCCTAACAATTTAAGTATTATGGTACTCGAACTCGACTCGAAGAACCACTTGAACTACTCGAACTCAAGCTCGACTTGACTATTATCAAGTCAAATTCGAATATCTACTGAATCAAGTCCGAGTAGCTCACGAGTAACTTGACTCACTTACACCTCTAGTTTCGTTGAACCTTATTTCAGAAACAAAATTGTGGCTCTAGGCTCTTAAGTTGTGCGTATTAAATATTCAAAATTGGCCAAAATATAGAAGTAAAGCCCACATTTTTAGAATGTAAAGCTTCGCCTTTTTAATTATTTTATTAAGGATAAAATTTTAATTATAAGAAAATTAATAGACAGGGTGCTAGCACAAAACAATAAAGAGAGATTATCAACATATTATATTCGACAAGAAAATAATTTTTATATTAATTTAAAAATTATATAATTAAAAAATATTATTATTTAAATATATTATAGTTGTTTCAAAATTCTTATACGAATTTGTTAATTAAATGTGACATTATTATAAAAAAAAATGGGATGACAATATTATCACTCTTATTTTTAGTGACTTAATTGTAAATTTATAGCTCAAAAGTTATTTGTATGTCAAAACTCTAGTTTTTTTAAGCCCCCCAATTTTTTAAAGGTGTCATGTATTATACTTCCATTAATTTTTTGTTATTTTAATTTTTTTAATACTCATGTGCAAAAGTTATATGTATGTTTCGAGCTCTGGAGTTACAAAAAATATTTTTAATGATTAAAATTATATTACGAGAGATAGATATTCAAGTGTTTATTGTTTGGTTTATTAGACTGATTAGTTTTAAAAAAATTTTAAGTATCCGTTAAAGTAATTTAATAATAATTATCTAAAAAATATAGCTATTAAGTTATTAAAATTTTGAAAAAATAAATATAATATATTATTATTTATTTTATAGTATATTAGTAAATTATAATTAAAATATAAACTTTGCAGGAAATTAAGACGTAGCTTATATAGTCAAGTACAAGGTTTAGTTGGCAGTAGCTTTGTCAACCTCAAATTACAACTTTTGCACGACCACCATCATGTTTTATTTCTGAAAGCTTCTTAACTTGCTAATGGGTATGGTATCGGGAAGCTTGAATTTCTGCTGATAGTTCTTGTGCAACTAAACGCATAGTAGGTCGTGTTTCTGGAGTGGTATGCGTGCATGCTATGGCAACGTTGATTATGAACACCACTTCCTCAGCTAATTGGCCCGTGGGTAGGGGAAGCCGCTGGTCTAGTACATCCTTGAGAAACAGTTCAGGATTTTCGGACAATGATGATTGTGATAAAGATATAGAATTTAGGAGTTCACCCGGATGTCTTCCCATCATAATTTCCAATGTCACCACTCCAAAGCTATAAACATCACATTTATCTGTGACCCGCATAGTGAGTGCAAGCTCTGCACATCAAGAGAAATTTAACAATTCAATCGAATTGACAACATGTTTCATCAACAGGACACTAACTTCCAAGTATTGAAAGGCACAAGGTAACACTCCCAAGTAATAAGAAAATCATATAATTTGTACATGATATCCCTATATTTCTCCTGTGCTGTCCAATAAGTTAAGACAATTCTAACTTTGTCTAAGGACACAGCAATTTCATTTATATAAAGTGACTGGAGAAAAAAAAAATGCATAAATAAATTGTTATCTTACCTGGAGCCATGTATCCAAAGGATCCAGCTACTGTGGTCCAATTGGAAGAATTTGGATTTAACAGTCTTGCAGTGCCAAAATCTGAGAGTCGTGGCTCGTACTCTGACTGGAGCAAAATGTTTTTTAAAGTTATGTCCCTGTGAACAACACTTGGAGAGCAGTCATGGTGCAAATAAGCAACTGCATGAGCAAGTCCTTGCACAATTTTCACCCTTGCAGCCCAGTCCAGCTCCACTTCTCCTTCCAATCCATACAAAACTTTTGCCAAACTACCTCTCTCTACATATTCGTAAACCAAGTACAAACACCCTCCTCTTGAACAAAACCCGTACAACTTGATAATATTTCTGTGCCTAGCATTAGTTAACACGCGTATTTCACTCTCAAAACTTTTGCGGTTCGTCAAGGGAATATCATTGGAGTCCGACATATGAAGCCTTTTAACTGCAATAACCAGACTTGTTGGCAATACCGCCTTGTAAACGTTTCCAAATCCTCCTTTACCAATGCAATACTTCTCACTGAAATCCTCTGTGGCCTTTACAATATCCCCAAAAGTAAATTTTCCTTCTCTCTCCCATATCAATGTTTCGGAACTATAATGCCCTCTACTATTTTTGGTCTCCTTATTAATGATTTTGGTTTTGCTGTGATATATTAAAACTCCAACAACAATGATGGCCAGCAGTAATAGGGAACATACAGGAACAATGATACCAGTGAGAATCTTCTTTTTATTGTTTTTGGATTTGCGAGAGGCTGATGTTGGATTGCAAGGATCTAGCTCTTCTGCATCTCCACACAACCCCGAGTTCCCAACAAAAGATTTTCCAGATGCATTCTGGAAAATTCTGCCACTTGGAATTGGACCTGTCAAATCGTTATCTGAGAAGTCAATGAAACGTAGACTGATCATGCTGGAAAATGATGATGGAATTCTCCCCGAGAGCTTGTTATGTGATAAATTGAAATTCTCCAGTGTGGTAAGTTTTCCCAGCTCTTGGGGGATTGCTCCAGTGAATGAATTGCTGCTGAGATCCAACGTGTAATGCAAAAAGAGCAAATTGCCTAGATCAGATGGTAGTTCACCCGATAAATCATTGTGACTCAAATTCAAGCTCAATAATTTTTCACACTTGCCAAGCTCTTCAGGTATCTCTCCAGTCAAGTTGTTATTTGACAAATCAAGATACTCGAGATTAGTTAAATCACCTATACGCTTAGGGATGTCTCCTGTCAATTGATTGTTGCTAAGATATAGCTCGAATAGCATGCCTAAGTTTCCCAGTTCAGTTGGAATTTTCCCTGTTAGTTCATTGGAGTCTAGGCTTAGAACACCCAAGCGGGTCAAATTCCCAAGCTCAGCAGGGATATTTCCAGAAATTCTATTCCTGTCCACTTGCATTCTGCTGATATTTTTACACTTTCCCCACTCAGGAGAAATTTCACCAATAAACTGATTGCCACTTAGTGTAATCAAATAAAGACCTGGATGAGCTCCGAATGCCTCTGTAATGTTACCCGTAAAGTGGTTCTCGTCCAGTCGAACTCTTTTTAGATTTGAACAATTCCGTAAGCAAGCTGGCAATAACCCAGTAAAGTTGTTGACATCCACTGTCAAATGTTCAAGATTAAAACCACTGCACAATTCAGGTGGCAGTTCGCCAGAGAAGCTGTTATTAGAAAAGCGAACATTTTTCAGGGAAGGACTGTACTTTCCCAGATCGCGAGGAACACTGCCTGAGAAGTTATTGTTGAATAAAGAGATTACTTCTAAGTTACTAAGTCGAGAAATGTTCTCTGGCAACTCTCCAGACAGTTGATTCGTATCGAGGTCAAGAGTTTCCAGTGAAACCAAATTTTCAATCTCCGGTGGAATTGAGCCACTGAGATTGTTGAAGAAAAGCTGTAAAACTGTAAGGTTTGTCAGATTCCACACTGTCATAGGAATTGGACCCGAAAACTGGTTTCCAGAAAGATCTAAGCTGACGAGATTTTTCAAGTTTCCTATCTCCGAGGGAATAGAACCAGAAAAATGATTTTTAAACAGAAAAAGGTACTGGAGATTCGTCAATAGACCAATTTCTGGTGGAATGTTGCCAGTTAAGGAATTGTTTTGAAGTTGCAATGAAACCAATTCAGTCCAATTGCCAATGAGATTAGCCGTGATCTTCCCAGACAGATTATTATCGGACAAACCCAAGTCAGTTAATTTGACTAGATTTGGCAGGGACAAAGGCAACTCCCCACGGAGTCCATTTACAGCTAAGGCCAAGTATGTGAGGTTACTACAAAGGCCAAGCTCAGGAGGTATGGTAGAATTCAAGGCATTCATTCGAAGATCAAGATGTTGAAGGTTTTTGAGTTGACCTAAGGAAGATGGAATCGGCCCTCTAAACGAATTGTTAAACAATTCAAGCAGTTGAAGATCAGATATTAAACCTATATCCTCAGGAATTTGACCACTGAG